>PVKP010005544.1:0-88846 GCA_004027715.1 Plecturocebus donacophilus | reverse complement strand
AGGCAGAGGCCAGGTGCCTAGGGGCCTAGCCCAGGCAGGAGCGAGGCAAGGGCAGGCCGAGCCAGGAAGGGAAGCTTTGGGACTGGATATGATGCTGGGAGGCAGGAACTGGCCGGGAGAGTCCGAGAGAGGTGTCAGCTGGGCCAAGATTGGCCGGTGCCAGGGAGGACCTGGGCCGAGACTAGAGGTCAGCCAGCACTAGGCGAGAGGTGGGTCCGGAAAAGTTATCCGGAGGCAGGAGCTGAGCCTCAACGGGCCAGGTTGAGGGAGGCCAGGGGCCCTTGGACGCAGTCGGGAGGCAGGCAGGCAGGCAGGCAGGCAGGCAGGCAGGATCTGGGCCTGAGCAAGCGGCCAGAAGGCAGCAGCTGGTCCTGGGAAGGCTATGGGGAGGCCAGAGCTGGGCCCAGAAAGGCCATTGTCGGTTGGTAGCTGGGCCTGTCAAGACCACCGAGAGGCAGAACGGAGGCCTGGAAAGCCCCACACGGAGAACTTTCGGGCCGATCGAGGAAAGGCCGCCGGGAGCTGGTTAGCAGCCATAAAGAAAGACACTGCAGGGAGGTAGGACGTGGACCTGTAGACGTGGCCAGGAAGAGGATCCAGGCCTGGGGAGGCCACCAGGAGGGAGGTACAGACTGGGTCTCCCAAAGAGGTCGACGAGAGGCAGGAGCTGGGCCCCTGGGGGCCGTCGGGAGGCAGGAACTGGCCCTGCAGGTGTCCACATGAGGACGTTTTGTACCCATGTGGGGTGCCGCTGGGAGGGTAGGAGCTTGGTCTGGAGATGCCGTCTTCAGGACCCATTGCATGGGCCTGTCGTGGCCAGCTGGAGGCTAAATCCGGGCCAGCAGAAGTCAACTAGAGGACATCTGGGGCCTGGAGACACCCTGGGAGGGCAGGAGCCGAGCTCTGTGAGGCCACCTTGAGGCTAGATCCGGGCCAAGAAAAGTCAACTAGAGGATGTCTGGGGCCTGGAGACGCCCTGGGAGGGCAGGAGCCGAGCTCTGTGAGGCCACCTTGAGGCATCAGCTGGGTGGGCCTGGAGAGCCTGAGTCGAGAGGGCCTGAGCTTTCGGGCCTACAAAGGCCGCCGGGATCTGGGTAGGAGAGGAGTCCATGGAGGTTGCTGCGACGCGAGGCCTGAAGGGGGGCCTGTAGATGCCGCCAGGAGGAGGAGTTGGGCCCCGAGAGGCCGACTTGAAGACGTTCGGGGTCCAGAGAGGAAGCCAGAAGGCCAACGCTGGGCCCAGAAGGGCCACCGGGCGGCACTGGTCTGGCCCGAGTGGGCCTGTGGGTAGGCTGGAGGCTGGGCCGGTGGATACAGGCTGCCACATAGACGGGAGCTGGGCCTGAGCAGAGGCCACGGTGAGGCCACTAGTTGTGCCTAAAGGGCCCACTGGGAGGTGGAGGCCGGAACCGGAGGGGCCTAGCGCAGGCAGGAGATGGGCCTGGGGAGGCCGGTCCGGGAGGGGAAGCTTCAGGCCTGGACAGGCCGCCGGAGGCCAGAGGGGCCAAAACTGGCTGGTGCCACGGAAAACGTGGGCTGAGACTGCAGGCCAGCCAGCTGAGGTGGGACCTGGGTTCGGAGAGGTTTTCCAGAGACACGAGCTGGGCCTCAATGCGACAGGTTGAGGGAGGCCAGGGGCCCTTGGATGCAGTCGGGAGGCAGGCAGGCAGACAGGCAGGATCTTGGCCTGGGCAAGTCACCAGCAGGCAGCAGCTGGTCCTGGGGAGGCTGCGGCAAAGGCCAGAGCTGGGCCGAGAGAGGCCACTGTCAGTCGGTAGCTGGGCCTGTCAAGGCCACCGAGCGGCAGAAAGGACGCCCGGAGAGCCCCACTTGAGGAAGCTTCAGGTAGAATGATGACAGGCTGCCGGGAGCTGGCCAGGAGCCAGGCCAAAAGAGGATGCGGGGTTGTAGGACGTAGGCCTGTACACATGGCCAGGATGAAGAGCTGGGCACGGTGAGGCCACCAGGAGGGAGGCAGAGACTGGGTCTCCCAGAGAGATCAACAGGAAACTAGAGTTGGGCCCCTGGCGGCCATTGGGAGGTACGAGCTGGCCGTGCAGAGGCCCACATGAGAACGATTTGCACCCATGCGGTATGCCGCCGGGATGGCAGGAGCTTGGCCTGGAGAGGCCATCTTCCGGACCCATTGCATGGGCCTGTCGTGGCCAGCGGGAGGCCAGAGCCGGGCCAGGAGAAGTCGACTCGAGGACGTCTGGGGCCTGGAGACGCCCTGGGAGGGCACGAGCCAACCTTGGAGAGGACAGCTTGAGACATGAGCTGGGTGGGCCTGGACAGCCTGAGTCGAGGGCCTGAGCTTTTGAGCCTACAAAGGCTGTAGGGATCTGGGCAGGACAGGAGTCCACAGAGGTCGCTGCGAGGCAAGGCAAGAAGGTTGGCCCATAGACCCTGCCTGGAGGAGCTGAGACCCAAGAGGCCAACTTGAAGACGTTCTGGGCACGGAGAGGAGGCCCGAAGGCCAACGTTGGCCCCAGAGGGCCACCGAGAAGCAGCTGCCTGGTCCGAGGGGACCAAGGGAGGCCGGAGGATGGGCCGGTGGATGCCGGCTGGGGTGAGGCCAGAGCTGGGCCCGGACAGGCCATTGTCGGTCGGTAGCTGGGCCTGTCAAGGCCACCAAATGGCAGAAGGATGGCCCAGAAAGCCCCACTTGAGGATGCTTCGGACTAACCGCGGAAAGTCCAACGGGAGCTGGTCAGGAGCCAGGCCACAGGGAAGCAGGACTTAGGCCTGTAGACATGGCCAGTAGGAGGAACCGGGCCTAGGGAGGCCTCCAGGAGGGAGGCAGAGACTGGGTCTCCCAGAGAGGCCAACGGGAGGCAGGAGTTCGGCCCCTGGGGGCCGTTGGGAGTCAGGAGCTGGCCCTACCAGGGCCCCCATGAGGATGTTTTGCACCCATGGTGGGTGTCACAGGGAGGGCGGGAGCTTGGCCTGGAGAGGCCCTCTTCAGGAACCATTGACTGGGCTACCAAGGCCAGCGGGAAGAGGCTAGACCTGGGCAGGAAGAAGTGTACTTGAGGTCTTCTGGAGCCTGGAGACAACCTGGTAGGGCTGGAGCTGAGGTCTGAGAGGCCAGAGTGAAGCATGATCTGGGCGTGCCTGGAGAGCCGGTTGGAGAACCTGAGCTTTCGGGCCTACAAAGGCGGCCGGGATCTGGCCAGGAGAGGAGTCCGTGGAGGTTGCTGCGAGGCAAGGTTTAAAGGTGGGCCCATAGACGCGGCCGGGAGGAGGAGCTGGGCAGCTAGAGGCCGACTTCAAGATGTTCTGAGCCTGAAGAGGAAGCCATAAGGCCAACGCTGGGCCATGGTGGGCTGCCTAGAGGCACCGGTCTGGCCTGATGCGGGTCATGGTGGGGCCGGAGGCCCAGCTGCTGGATACCGACCACCACAGAGGCAGGAGATGGGCCTTAGCAGAGGCCACGATGAGGCCACGAGTTGGGCTTAGAGGGCCCACTGGTAGATGGAGGCCAGGCCCACAGGGGCCTAGTGCTGGCAAGAGCCGGGCCTGGGGAGGCCAAGCCAAGAGGGGAAGCTTCAGGCCTGGACAGGCCACTGGGAGGCAGGAGCTGCACGGGAGAGTCCATGAGAAGCGTCAGCTGGGCCAAGACTGGCCGGTGCCAGGGAGGACGTGGGCCGAGACTGGAGGCTAGCGAGCACAAAGCAAGAGCAGAGTCCAGAGAGCTTTTCCGGAGGCATGAGCTGGGCCTCAACGAGCCAGGTTGAGGGAATCCAGGGCCCTTGAATGCAGTCGGGAGGCAGGCAGGCAGGCAGGATCTTAGCCTGGGCAAGTCGCCAGCAGGCAGCAGCTGGTCCTGCGGAGGCTGGGGTGAGGCCAGAGCTGGGCCCGGTTAGGCCAACGTCGGTTGGTATCTGGGCCTGTGAAGGCCATCGGGAGGCAGAATGGAGGCCCGGAAAGCCCCACTTGAGTAAGCTTTGGGCTGACTGAGGAAAGGCCGCTGGGACCTGGCCAGAAGCCAGGCCAAAAGAGGCTGCAGGGAGGCAGGACGTGGGCCTGTAGACGGCCAGGAGGAGGAGCCGGGCCTGCGGAGGCTGCCAGGAGGGAGACAGAGGCTGGGTCTCCCAGAGAGGCCGACGGGAGGTAGGAGTTGGGCCTCTGGGGGCCGTTAGGAGGCAGGAGCTAGCCCTGCAGGGGCCAACATGAAGATGTTTTGCACCCATGGAGGGTGCCACCAGGAGGGCAGGAGCTTGGCCTGGAGAGGCCGTCTTCAGGACCCATTGCCTGGGCCTGCCGAGGCCAGCGGGAGGAGGCCCGAACTGGGCCGGCAGCAGTTGACTCGAGGACGTCTGGAGCATGGAGACACCCTGGGAGGGCAAGAGCGGTGCTCGCAGAGGCCAGCGTGAGGTATGAGCTGGGTGGGCCTGGAGAGCCTGAGTGGAGGGCTTGAGCTTTTGGGCCTACAAAGGCCGTCGGGATCTGGGCAGCAGAGGAATCCAAACAGAATTCTAAAAAGAAAGATTCTAGCAATTTACATGGTGCTATTTATATAGAGATCTCCTTTGTATCTCTGTATGTACATTTAAATATTTTGCAACCTGATGGTTGGGAGTGGCTCAAATCTGGGCATGGTAACACATGCCTGTAGCCCCAGCCACTTAGGAGACTGAGGCAGGAGGATAACGTGAGCCCAAAAGTTCTAGTCATGCCCATACAACATAACAAGACCCTGTTTCTTTAAAAAGAAATGGGAAGCTGTCAGGGAGCTCACTGATGAATTATTTTGGTGATATCAACAACTGCTATCAAACACTACTATAAAATCCACAATTACATCTCCTGCCACATTTTTCTCCTTACTTCTGGACTCATTTATCCAAATGCGTCCTCTACCTCCACAGCTCAACTTGAAAGAAATTAACTTCTTTGTTCTTAGATCAAATCTGAAAGGGTCTAGTATAGGAACTCTTTGAGATAAGAAACACACAAAATGAAATAATTATCATAGCTGTAAAAAGAAATATGCCCATAAACAAACAACAGTAAAAGATTAGAGGCTTTCAGTACACTGAAGAATGATGTTAGATAAAATTATTCTGTTAATTCAAAAAGAAAGTATATAAACCAAATTCTAATAAACTTTCTATAAAATAAAAAAGAACCAAATTTCAAAGTTGAGAGTAAAAAGTGAAAGTGTAGAAAGAGGTGAAGCCAACTGCAGAAGGTGCCCATCACATATCATAAAGGCTGCCCCAATCACACCCATCCCCGTTATTCCACTTAGTATCACCTGAGGTCAGGAGTTCAAGACCAGCCTGGCCAACATAGAAAAATCCCTTCTCTACTAATAGCACAAAGCCTGGCCTGGTTGTGGGCGACTGAGAGGCAAGAGAACTGCTTGAACCCAGGAGCCAAAATCACACCATTGCACTCCAACCTGGGTGACGAGAGTGAAAGCTGTCTCAAGAAAAAGAAAAACAAATTCCTTTGGAAAGGTCTTCTTCCTAGAGATTTTCAACATGAGACTAGAAAAAGGAGTATGGAATCATCATCAGATCTTTGGCTTTTACAGCTTGAAGTATAAGGACAAGAAGAAAAAGGGATATCATTTAAACACAATTTGTAGGAAAGAATAATTATCGAATCTGTGTTGCTCTTTAACTTTCTTTTTTTGAAACAGAGTTTCACTCTTGTCACCCAGGCTGGAGTGCAGTGGCACGATCTTGGCTCACTTCAAGCTTCATTTCTCGGGTTCACATGATTCTCCTGCCTCAGCCTCCTGAGTAGCTGGAATTACAGGAGCCCACCACCGAGCCCAGCTAAGTTTTGTATTTTTTGTAGAGACAGTTTCACCATTTTGGCCAGGCTTATCTCGATCCCCTGACCTTAGGTGATCTGCCTGCCTCGGCCTCCCATAGTCTTGGGATTAGAGGGATGAACCACTGAGCTGCCTGGGCACTTTCTTATGTTATTAAATAGCCTAAGCCAGGTGGGGGCAGTGGCTCATGCCTGTAATCCCAACAACTCTGAAAGTCAAGGTGAGAAGGTTGCTTCAACCTAGGAGGTCAAGACCGGCCTCAGCAACATAGCGAGACCACCCCTCATCTCTACAAAAATATAAAAATTAGGCCAGGCGTGCACTGCACATTTCATCATGTTGCCCAGGCTGGTCTCAAACTCCTGAGCCCAAGCCATCCTCTCACCTCAGCCCTCAAAGTGCTGGGATTACAGGGCCCAGGCAGCCTCATATTTTCTTTAAGCAGCCCCCTACTCTTGCACACTGGGATAGTTTTCTTTTTGTTTCTTTGAGGCAGGGTTTACCTCAGTCTCACAGGTTGGAGTGCTGCGGTGGAATCACAGCTCATTGCAGCCTTGAACCCTGGGGTTCAAGTAGTTGGAAGGCTGAGGCGGGACTACAGATATAGGTCACACCATGTTGCCCAGGCTACTCTTGAACTCCTGGACTGAAGGGATCCCCCTATCTCAGCCGCACCTGGACATAGTTTTCTATTTTTTACCTACATAAACAGTGTACTGGGTCAGAGTTTGTCAATTGCCCTTCTCCAGTCAGCAACACACAGGACCTAGCTGAGACATCATGGTTACCAGACTTCACTCTGAGGAGAAGAAAACACATCTCCAGTACTTCACCGAAAACCCACCACTGTGATGTCACAGAGCACTCCCACTCTCTCAGAAGGAGCCAATCGGAACACTAAAAGAAAATGTCAGTTGCTTGCCAGTCAGATGTGGGCAGTGTTCATATTCCAAAAGCTAACACCGGCATGACTGACTCAATGTTGGACCAAGAAAAATTAAAAATGAAAGATAAAAATACATAAAATAGGCCGAGTACGATGGCTCACGCCTGTAATGCCAGCACTTTCAGAGGCCAAGGCAGGTAAATCACAAGATCAAGATTTCAAGATCAGCTTGGCCAATAACAAGGCTGAGGAAGGAGAATTGCTTGAACCCAGGAGGCAGAGACTGCAGTCAGCTGAGATCATGCCACTGTACTCCAGCCTGGGTGACAAGAGTGAAAACTTTGTCTCAGAAAAAAAAAAATCCTTTGGGAAGTCCTTCTACATAAAGATCTTCAACATAAGACTGGAAGACAAGTACAAGATCATCCTAGACCTTTGGCTTTTACAGCTTGAGCTGTTAAGTGAAAAAAATGGACATCATTTAAATACGATTTGTAGAAAAGAATAATTATTGAATCTGTATTGCTCTTTAACTTCTTTTTTTAAGATGAAGTCTCGCTCTGTTGCCAGGCTGGAGTGCAATGGCACAATCTCAGCTCACTGCAACCTCCATCTCCCGTGTTCAAGCAATTCTCCTGCCTCAGCCTCCTGAGTAGTTGGGACTACAGGTGCCTGCCACCATGCCCAGCTAATTTTTGTACATTCAGTAGAGACTAGGTTTCTCCATATTGACCAAGATGATCTTGGTCTCCTGTCTTTATAATCCACCAACCTTGGCCTCCCAAAGTGCTAGAATTATAGGCTTGAGCAACCATGCCCTGCATTGCTCTTTAACTTTTATACTTTGATCTTTACTTCTGTTATTATAATTGAGTCCAAAAAAATAGTGTGAAAAAAATAAAAAGAACCTCCAAAACGCTAATATTCTAATTATCAAAGTCTACAGTAAAATACCTCATTGCAGCTGGGCATGGTGACTCACACCTGTAATCCAGCACTTTGGGAGGGTGAGGTCACTGAATCATGTGAGATCGGGAGTTCGCGACCATCCTGGCCAACATGGGAAAACCTGTCTCTACTAAAAATACAAAACTTACGCATGTGTGGTGGCAGGTGCCTGTAATCCCAGCTATTTGGAAAGCTGAGGTAAGAGAATTACTTGAACCCAGGAGGTAAAGGTTGCAGTGAGCTGAGATTATGCCACTGCACTCCAGCGAGGGGGACAAGAGGGAAACTCCAGCAAGGAAGAAAAGAAAAGAAAACAAAAGAAAAGAAAAGAGAAGAAAGGAAAGGAAGAAAGAAAGATCCTGTTACTTTAAGCCAATAAGGATACAACCAGACTTTCTACAACAATCTGAACCAAATTATAAGGCCAGAAAAACATAGCAGCTAATATTATTTAATGCACACAGTACTAAATGAAAATGTAATATTTTAAAAACATAAACAGTGTAGCCTTATTGGACTTATAAAAGTAATTTTTTTTTTAAATAATAGAAACAGAAGATTCTCCTGAACTGCAACATTTCAGCTAGCATTTATTTTCTCAAGATTGAAATAATACAACAGTTATAAAAAGTCAAGACCTGGGCCGGGCACTGTGGCTCATGCTTGTAATCCCAGCACTTGGGAGGCCAAGGCGGTCAGATCACTTGAGGTCTGGAGTTCGAGACCAGTCTGACCGACATGGAGAAATCCCATCTTTACTAAAAAAACAAAATTAGCTAGGCATGGTGGTGCACACCAGTAATCCCAGCTACTTGGGAGGCTGAGGCAGGAGAATCGCTTGAACCCAGGAGGAGGAGGTTGTGGTGAGCTGGGATCAAGCCACTGCATTCCAGACTGGGCAACAAAAGAAAAACTCTGTCTCAAAAAAAAAAAAAAAAAATCAAGAGCTGGCCAGGCGCAGTGGCTCACATCTATAACCCCAGTACTTTGTGAGGCCTAGGTGGGTGGACCACCTGAGGTCAGGAGTTGCAGACCAGCCTGGCCAACACGGTGAAACCCCATCTCTACTAAAAATACAAAAATGAGCCAGGCATGGTGGCACTAGCCTGTAGTCCCAACTACTAGGGACACTGAGGCAGGAAGATCGTTCTCAGGAAGAACCTGAGAGGTGGATATTACAGTGAGCTGAGATCATGCCACTGCACTCCACCCTGGGTGACAGAGCAAGACTCTGTCTCAAAGAAACAAAAAGTCAAGAGCATGGGAAGCAGTAAAATTAAACAATAACTAACACTCTCCCAACAGAATAGCTCCACTTTTTTTTTGCTGTCATTACGTGTTAAAGTCTATTTGCTAAACATTGATGTTTGTACTAAAGTTTCAAGTGCAATATATAACACATTAGTGCTGAGTAAAGTTTAACATCCTTTGCTGTACACTAACTTGAATATCATACTTATAGATCAAAACAAAACTATCTTTCCCTAAGGCAGTTACCACTAATACTGCTATAAAATTATAAAATGTGAAGATTGTTTCTATAATTTCACTTTTTATGATTTCACAACAGCTGAACATTATTGCCTTTAAACAAAATAATCTAATAAACCACCATCACAACAAAAGCCCTACAACATAATCAGTCTCACCTTATAAAGCACTGACATTTATAAAAATTGTCAGAATCAATTTACAAAACAGTCAATTCATAAAACTTCAATAGCAAGTGATTTTTACTCTGAATAGTACTAAATTAACAATATCATAAAAACATAAGACGGCTGTAGTGGCTCACACCTGAAATTCCAGCACTTTGGGAGGCCAAGACGGGTGGATCACTTGAGGTCAGGAGGAGTTCAAGACCAGCCTGGCCAACATGGTGAAACCCTGTCTCTACTAAAAATACACAAATTAGCCGAGTGTGGTGCTGCATGCCTATAATCCCCACTACTTGGGAGGCTGAGGCAGAATTGCTTGAAACCATGAGGCAGAGGTTGCAGTGAGCCAAGATCTCATGCCGCTGCACTCCAATCTGTGCAACAGAACAAGATTCTGTCTCAAAAAATAAATAAATAAGTAGATAAAAACATAAGGAGGAAGCATTTATTATGTATTTATATGCCCAGTATTATGTGAAGTACTGTAGTATCTCATCAAATCTTTGAGATAGATCTTCAGTTCTCATAATCACAAAAGAGCATACTAAGGCTTAGACAGGATAAGAGGCTTGGCCAAGCTGACCTCATGATCTGCCTGCCTTGGCCTCCCAAAGTGCTGGGATTACAAGCATGAGCCACTATGCCCGGCCAAATACCGAATTTAACAAAGCAGATAAACAATTAGTTTAAAAAAACAATATTAACTAAATCCTTAAGATCTAGGACTTTGCAATAAATATGTAAATAAATCCCCAATATCCATGCTGAAAGTTTAAAGGAAATGCTAACTGATAATTTAAGAGTAAAAGTTTTCCTTAGCTTTGCAGTAATCTAGAAACAAAGAATGTTTCTAATATTTAGACAGACACTACAAGACGAACAGTGACTCCACTGTGTAAATACTCATGAACAAAGAATTAACAGGACTTTTCCAGTTTAGACATACCGTATTTTCTTTCAGATAATTCTTCAACGTGTTTACATAGATCAGTGATACGATCATTCCACTTCTCTGAAAATTGAGCAAAGGTTGATTCTCAATAATATGTCCCTATGTCAGAGGAGCACTAACATATAATGACTTATTTCCTATATTTTACATCTCAGCAGTCCATATCATTTTACTGCTTTCGAAAAGTTTTTTTCCTTTTTTGGTGTTTCTTATAATTAGTTTAATTGGAGACTGTAAGAGAAGTTTTAAAGATTAGTACTCCTTTTTTTCCTTTTAATTTCTGAAAAGGAGGGCAGAAAAGATCAATTGAATTAAATCAAATTAAATAGGACAACAGGGAGGCCACAATGAGAAGGTCTCCAGGAGTCTTTTAGCAAACTTCCTAAAACATGCCCCAGCTGTGTGGAAATAAGACTACAGCAGCCAGTGAGGTGATGCAAGCCTGTAATCCTAGCACTTTGGAAGCAGAGGTAGGTGGATCACTTTGAGCTCAGGGCAACATAGCAGAAACTTCCGTTCCCTCCCTAACCTTCTGCTACCCCCTCCTTGCCCCCGTCTCCTCCAAAAATACAAAACTTAGCCAGGCATGGAGGCAGGCACCTGTAGTCCCAGCTACTCAAGAGGTTGAGGTACAAGAATTGCTTGAACCCAGGAGGCAAATGTTGCAGGGAACTGAGACCACAGCCAGCCTGTGCGAAACAGCAAGACTCCATCTCAAAAAAGAAAAAAAACAAGTTTAAGAGGGACTCCAAAGCAAAAATTCCCAACCTTTTTTCTCCCAGTCAGTGAAACACCAGGAAGGTGTAATTGTTTTGCAGCCTACCTCTAGTAGGCTGATAGTGACCCCCCCAAGATGCTCATAACCTAATCCCAGGAACCAGTGAACATGACCTCATATGGTAAAAGGGGCTTTGCAGATACAATGAAGTTAAGGCTCTTTGGCCGAGAAGATTATTCTGACTGGTCACAGTGGGGTTGATGTACTTACCCGGATCCGTATAAGAGCAGAGTAGGTGATGGAGAGTGGTGGAAGGTGTAGTGATGGAAGCAGGAACCTTGAGTCATTCAAGAAGGGCAGCACAGGCTGAGGAGTGCAGACCACCTCCAGGGCCAGGAAACGAGTTCTCCTACAGAGCCTCGGAAGGTACCCGCCCTGCTCCCACCTTGAGTCAGTGGGAATGACATTAGAATTCGGTCCTTCAGAACTGTAAAGGAATACATCTGGGTTGTTGCTTTTTTGGAGACGGAGTTTTGCACTTTTTGCCCAGGATGGAGTTTGACGGCACCATCTCGGCTCACCACAACCTCCACCTTCCAGGTTCAAGCAATTCTCCTGCCTCAGCCTCCTGAGTAGCTGGGATTACAGGCATGCACTACCACACCCAGCTATTTTTGTATTTATAGTAGAGATGGAGTTTCTTCATGTTGGTCAGGCTGGTCTCGAACTCCTGACCTCAGGTGATCCGCCCACCTCAGCCTCCCAAAGTGCTAGGATTACAGGCATGAGCCACCATGCCTGGCTACATCTGTGTTGTTTTAAGCCACTAAGTGTGTGGTAATTTGTTGCAGCAGCAACAGGAAACTAGTAGTGTAGTGAAGCCTCAAAACCCATCTGAAGGGGCTGGGTGCAGTGGTTCATGCTTGTAATCCCATCATTGTGGGAGGTCAAAGTGGGCAGATCACTTGAGGTCAGACATTTGAGACCAGCCTGGTCAACAGGGTGAAACCTTGTCTCTGCAAAAAAATTAGCTGGGCATGGTGGCAAATGCCTGTAATCTCAGCTACTTAGGAGGCTAAGACATAAGAACTGTTTGAACCTGGAGAGGGGGAGGTGCAGGTTACAGTGAGCCAAGACTGTGCTACTGCACTCCAGCCTGGGTGAGAGAGCCAGACTCCATCTCAAAATAAACAACCTCACCTCAAGAAAGTTTCCAGTTCTGTCAGCAGTCATCCACCGAACCTCCAGAAGCAGACATTTCTTCTTCGTGGTTTTATTTTTGTTTTTTGGAGATGGAGTTTCACTCTGTTGCCCAAGCTAGAGTGCACTGGTGTGATCTTGGCTCACTGCAATCTCTGCCTGACTGGATCAAGCCATTCTCCTGTCTCAGCCTCCTGAGTAGCTGGGATGACAGGCACGTGCCACCACAACTGGCTAATTTTTGCGTTTTTAGTAGAGACGGGGTTTTGCCATGTCGCCCAGACTTGACTCAAACTCCTGGCCTCAAGTGACACACCTGGCTCAGCTTCCCAAAGTGCTGGGATTACAGGCATGAGCCATGGCACTCAAGCACTCACCGAGGCCTTTGGTAGCACGCTTTTCCATGTGGGTATGATACAGGATGAGCCAAGATCATGCCACTGCACTCCAGCCTGGGCTACAACTGTGAGACTCCATCTCAAAAAAAAAAAAAAGAAACCCAAAAAAAACAAAAACAGACTCCATCTAAAAGAAAAACAAAAACAAAACAAAAAACAAACGTGGCATGGCAAAGAAAATAATTACTGTGTTAAAGACAGTTTCATAGAAAATAAAAGACAATACAATAAGCGGTCTTTTTAGATGAGTATAATTGTTATCCTTATTTTACAGCTAAAGAGATGGGCTCAGGGCAAGCGTGGTGGCTCACACCTGTAATCACAGCACTTTGGGAGACTAAGGCAGGTGGATCATGAGGTCAAGAGATCGAAACCATCCTGGCCAACATGGTGAAACCCAATCTCTACTAAAAATAGAAAAATTGGTTGGGTGTGGTGGCGCTTGCCTGTACTCCAAGCTACTCGGGAGGCTAAGGCAGGAGAATCGCTTGAACCCGAGAGGTGGAGGTTGCATGGATCCAAGATGGCACCACTGCACTCCAGCCCGGCAAATGGGCAAGACCCCCACCTCTAAAAAGTAAAAAATAAATAACATAAGTAAAAGAGAAACGGGCTCAGAGAATGTTATTTGATTGGAGTGTGTTGCATCTCTGGACAGTGAAGCTGAGATCAGACTTCATGTGTAACTCCCCTAGCCTACCAGGGTACCTCTCATAAACACAGATGTATAAATTTGGCCTAATATACAGATGCTGGAACAGCACTGCGTCAATTCTACATACAGTACTTCCATGTTCATCAAGGGAAACCTTAAGGGAAGGTGAAAACGCTTCCAGAAGGGCCTGGACACAAATGCCCTTACTTGTTGCCTTTAGGCTCTTCCTCCAAGGCCAACAGTGACCTGAAATTACTGACTGTTCCAACCAACTGGAGAAAATGGTACCAAGGTCACCAACATCAGGCAAATTCACTTGAGGACCTAACTCTGTGCTCTGACAAACTGTTTTTGTAAAGGATACTGTAGTTCAGAAAAACATCATCATATTAACAACTAATAACACTGTAAAATGCTGATGTGTTGAATGCTACTTTAGAAAAATATGTTCAAATGTAGGAAAACAAATTCTGATAGAAAACTGCACATCAATTATCTAGCTCTCTAGAGACATGGTCTCATTCTTTTGCTCAGGATGGAGAGCAGTGGGATGATAGTAGCTCACTGCAGACCTGCCCCTGGCCTCAAGTGCTCCTCCTGCCTCAGCCTCCTAAGTAGCTGGGGCCACAGGTGGACACAGTTACCCCCGCCTTTTTTATTTGTTTTGTAGAGACAGAGTTTCACTACATTGCCCAGGCTAGTCTCAAACTTTGGAGTCTCTCTGTCACCCAGGCTAGGGTGCAGTGATGTGATCTCGACTAATTGCAACCTCTGCCTCCTGGGTTCAAGCAATTCTCCTGTCTCAGCCTCCTGAGTAGCTGGGATTACAGGCATGTGCCACCACATGCAGCTAATTTTTGTAGAAACTGGGTTTCATCATGTTGGCTACACTGATCTCAAACTCTTGACCTCAGGTGATTCACCTGCCTTGGCCTCCCAAAGTGCTGGAAACACACTTTGTTACTAAAGAGCCTAGCCAAAGTGGGACGTGGTGGCTTACACCTGTAATCCCAACGACTCTGAAGGCCAAGGTGAGAAGATGGCTTATACCCAGGAGTTCGAGACCAGCCTGGGCAACATGGGGGCAAGACCCCCCCACCACCTCTACAAAAAAATACAAAATATTAAGCCAGGCATGTGCCGTGCCTGGCCAATTTTTGTATCTTTTGTAGAGACGGGGTTTTGTCATGTTGCTCAGGCCGGTCTCAAACTCCTGAGTCCAACCATCCTCCTGCCTCAGCTTCCCAAACTGCTGAGATTACAGCAACCCGACAGCCTCAATTGTTCTTTAAGCAGTCCCCCAATGTCGCACACTTGGACAGTTTTCTTTTTTAGTTTTTTAGAAATGGTTTACCTCAGTATCGCAGGCTGGAGTGCTGTGGTAGGATCATAGCTCATTGTAGCCTTGAACCTTGGGGTTCAAGCAGCTGGGAGGCCGAGGTGGGACTACAGAAATGGGGTCACACCACGTTGCCAGGCTGCTCTTGAACTCCTGGACTGAAGAAAACTTCCCGCCTCCGCCGCGATGGACACAGTTTTTCTATTTTTGACCCACATTAACACTGTGCTGGGTCGGAGTTTGTTAACTACCCTTCTCCAGGCAGCGCACAGGACATAGCGGGAAGTTGGAGGTTACCAAGCTTTGCCCTGCTGGGAAGACAACCCCTCAGGTCGCTGAAGACCCGCCTCTATGACGACGCCGAAGGCCCGCCTCTATGACGACGCCGGAGGCCCTCCTGCGGCGTTGCCGGAGGCGCGCTCCGGTGACGTCACCGGAGGCGCACCCCTGTGACGTCTAACGCCCCTCATGCGGAACCAATCGGAAGTCGAGGCGGGGCTGCTGGGTCTTTCAGGAGGGCGCCGACGGATGACTGAAGCCGCTGCACAGCCTACACTTCGGAGTCAACAGGCTCCGGCCTGGCTCAGAAGAGGAGTTTTAAGATTTCTCAGTCTGCAGGTCCGGGAGCAGCAGGGACCCACCCGATGCAGCTAGCAGGTGCTGCACACCAACCTCCCTGCGCCTGGCGGGCACCAGCTCAAGGTCGTGCAGAAGCTTCTCAATGGCCAGTGCAAGAGCTAGCAGCGCCACTGCTACTCTGGCGATGTATTTGCCTAGCCTCAGCCTAGGTACGTGTGACCCCAAACACCTTTCCCAGCCAGGGTCCCGGGGGCCCCAGGAGTGTCCTTTGCCATTGCTCATCCTGGGCAGGGTCGACCCTTTCTCAGGCTGCCTCCCATTAGGGAGCTGCACCCCCTCCCAGCTTGACCTTGATGGCCGTTGCAATAGCCTTAAAGCCTTTGCAACTTTGTAGTTGGGTACTAGGGAGCTAGGAAACAAAGAAAACATCTTTATAAAAATACAAGGGATTGGCCAGGTGCAGTTGCTCATGCCTGCAATCCCAGCACTTTGGTAGGCTAAGATGGGTGGATCACGAGGTCAGGAGTTCAAGACCAGCCTGGCCAGCATGTTGAAAACCCCGTGTCTACTAAAAATTAGCCAGGTGTAGTGGCAGGTGCCAGTAATCTCAGCTACTTAGGAGGCTGAGGCAGAATTGCTTGAACCTGGGAAGATGAGGTTGCAGTGAACAATGAAAAGGAAATGATGCTGTGCTTTGTTTGTTTGCTTTTTGAGACAGTGTTTTGCTCTGTTGCCCAGGCTGGAGTGAGGTGGCACAATCGTGGCTCACTGCAACCTCAACTTCCTGGGTGGATGCAAGCAATTCTTTCCCTTCGGCCCCCCACGTAGCTGGGATTACAGGTGCATGCTACCAAGCTTGGCTAATTTTTGTATTTCGTATAGAAACAGGATTTTACCATGTTACCAGGCTGGTCTCAAACTTCTAGGCTCAGCTGTCATCCACCCTCAGCCTCCCAAAGTGCTGGGATTACAGGCGTGAACCACTATGCCTGGCTATTGCTGTTCTTTTCAAATGCATTTTTACTTTTTTTTTTTTTTTTTGAGATGGAGTCTCAGTGTTTCCTACACTGGAGTGCAGTGGTGCCATCTTGGCTCACAGCAGGCTGGTCTCATACTCCTGACCTCGGATGATCCACACGCCTCGGCATCCCAAAGTGCTGGGATTACAGGTGTGATCCACTGCACCTGGCAATTTTGCTAATTTTAGATACTAGAACTTTTTAATTAAAAAAAAAATTATTTTGAGCTGGAGTGCCATGGCATGCTCTTGGCTCACTGCAATCTCTGACTCCCGGGTTCAAGCCATTCTCCTGCCTCAGCCTCTCGAGTGGCTGGGACTATAGGTACATGCTACCAGGCTCAGCTAATTTTTGTATTTTTAGTAGAGATGAGGTTTCACTGTGTTGGCCAGGATGGTCTTGATCTCTTGACCTCGTGATCCACCAGCCTTAGCCTCCCTAAGTGCTGGGATTATAGGTGTGAGCCAGCACTCCTGGCCAAAAAAAACCTTTTTTTTGAGACAGAGTCTCACTCTGACACACAGGCTGGAGTACAGTGGGACAGGGTTTCTGTATGTACTCCTGTAGGTGGGTAGAAGAGCTAGGACCTCAACATGATGGGTGGTCAAATTTTTTTTTGAGACGGGGTCTTACTTTCTCACCTAGGCTGGAGTGCAGTGGCAAGATCATAGCTCACTGCAGCCTAAAACTCCCAGGCTCGAGCAATCAAGAGAGGCTGAGGCAGAAGAATCACTTGAATTCAGGAGGCAGAGTTTGTGGTGAGCCGAGATCGTGCCATTGCACTCCAGCCTAGGCAATGAGAGCGAAACTCCAACTCAAAAAAAAGTGTTTTGTGGTGGAGCAGTGGCTCATGCCTGTAATCCCAATGCTTTGGGAGGCCAACATGGGAGGATCAGTTGAGGCCAGGAGTTACAAACCAGCTTGGGCAACATAGCAAGACCCCATCTCTACAAAATATAAAAGTACAAAATTAGCCAGGCACAGTGGCACACACTATAGCCCTAGCTATTCAGGAGGCCAAGGCAGAAGAATTGCCTGAGACCAGGAGTTCAGAACTACAGTGAGATATGATTGTGCCACTGCACTCCAGCCTGGGTGACAAAGAAAGACCCTATCTCTTAAGAAAAATAATAAGATTGTGTTTTGCCCTCTGTTCTCTGAAGTCCTGCTTTCCTGAGGATGTCAGCATCCACGTGGATGAGCATGCAATTTCCCTGACTCACTTTCCCACTTCTTCCTCAGCTCTGATGACCTTTTCTTCCACTCCCCTTAAGCTGCCACAGGAATGGCTCTTTTGACATCTTTTAGATGGCTAGATTTCTGAAATCTTAAAGGCCAACATTCTTTTTACTTGCCCTCTGTGGCAGATTATATTTTCCAAGGTGGCTGCAACAAGTTCTGCCATCCTGTGTGCCCTTCTTTTTTTAAATTTAAAAATTTTTTATTTTTTCAAGTTTTTGTTTATCTTTATGTTTTGAGACTGGACTCTCACTCTCACTGAGGCTGGAATGTAGAGGTGTGATCTTGGCTCACTACAATCTCTGTGTCCTGAGTTCAAGCAATTCTCCTGCCTCAACCTCCTGAGTACCTGGGATTACAGGCGTGTGCCACCGTGCCTGGCTAAATTTTGTGCTTTTAGTAGAGATGGGGTTTCACCATGTTGGCTAGGCTTGTTTCAAACTCCTGACCTCAGATGACCTGCCTGCCTCAGCCTCCCAAAGTGTCTTGATTACAGACCTGAGCCACCACACCTGGCCTAATTTTTAAATAGGAAGCAATAGACACTGTGGACCTCTATAAGGGAGGGAGGGAAGAGGGGTATGGGTTGAAAAACTACATGTTTTGTGCTATGCTCACTACCTGGGTGCAAAATACCCTTGTAACAAAACTGCTCCTGTACCCCCTGTATCTAACACAGATGTTGAGAGCTGGTGCAGTAGTTCACGCCTGTAATCCCAGCACTTTGGGAGGCCAAGGTGTGTGGATCACTTGAGCTCAGGAGTTCAAGACCAGCCTGAGCAATGTGGTGACACCCTGTCTCTACAAAAAAATACAAGCATTAGCCAGGCATGGTGGCATGCACCTGTAGTTCCAGATACTCAGGAGGCTGAGCTGAAGACTGCTTGAGCCCAGGAGGTAAGGTTGCAGTGAGCCATGATCACACCACTGCCCTCCAGCTTGAGTGACAGAGACCCTGTCCCAAAAACAATAACAATAAAATAAAAGTTGAATTTTTGTTTTGAGACAGTCTTGCTCTGTCTCTCAGGCTGGAGTACAGTGGCACAGTCTCAGCGCACTGCAATTTCTGTCTCCTGGGTTCAAGTGATTCTTCTGCCTCAGCCTGCTGAGCAGCTGGGATTACAGGTATGTACCATCATGCCCAGCTAATTTTTGTACTTTTAGTAGGAACAGGGTTTCACCATGTTGGCCAGGCTCATCTCGAAGTCCTGACCTCGAGTGATCTGCCTGCCTCAGCCTCCCAAAGTGCTGGGATTACAGGTATAAGCCACTGTGCCTGGTGAAAAGTTGAATTTTTTTCCCCTCTTGATATGGACTCTCACTCTGTCATCAAGGCTGGAATGCAATGGCACCGTCTTGGCTCACTGCAAACTCCACTTCCTGGTTTCAAGCAATTCTCCTACCTCAGGCTCCCAAGTACCTGGGATTACACGCATGCATCACTGCAGGCCAGGTAATTTTTGTATTTGTAGTAGAGAGGAGGTTTTGCCATATTGTCAGGCTGGTCTAAAATTCCCAACCTCAGTTGAGCCACCTACCTTGACCTCCCAAGGTGCTGGGATCATAGATGTGAGCCACCATACCCAGCCAAAAGTGGAATTTTCTTTTTTTTAGAGGGAGTTCACTCTGTCACCCAGGCTAGAGTGTAGTGGTGTGATCTCAGTTCACTGCAACCTCCACCTCCCAGTCCAAGTGATTCTCCTGCCTCAGCCTTGTGAGTAGCTGGGATTACAGGTGTCTGCCACTGCACGCAGCTCATTTTTGTATTTTTAATAGAGACAGGGTTGCATCATCTTGGCCAAGCTGGGCTCGAACTCCTGACCTCATGATCCACCTGCCTCAGGCTCCCAAAATGCTGGGATTACAGGCATGAGCCACCACATAGGCATGATGATACATACATAATCAACCATTGTGGAAGACAATGTGGTGATTCCTCAAGGACCTAGAAATAGAAATTCCATTTGACCCAGCAATCCCATTACTGGGTATATATCCAAAGGATTATAAATCATTCTATTATAAGGACACATGCACACAAATGTTCATTGCAGCACTCTATACAATAGCAAAAACTTGGAACAAACCCAAATGCGCATCGATGACAGACTGGACAGGGAAAATGTGGCACATGTACACCATGGAATACTATGCAGCCATAAAAAAACGATGATTTCATGTCCTTTGTAGGGAAATGGATGAAGTTGGAAACCATCATTCTCAGCAAACTAACACAAGAACAGAAAAACACTGCATGTTCTTACTCATGGGCAGGTGTTGAACAATGAGAACACATGGACACAGGAAGGGGAGCAACACACAATGGGGTGCTTGGTGGGGGCACTATGGGAGGGACAGCAGGGGGTGGGGAGTTGTGGAGGGATAACATGGGGAGAAATGTCAGATATAGGTGATGGGGAGGAAGGCAGCAAACCACATTGTCATATATGTACCTATGCAACAATCCTGCATGTTCTTCATGTATACCCCAAAACCTAAAATGCAATAAAATTTATATTTTTTAAAAAAGTACAGTGAGATATCATCTCACCCCAGTTAAATGGCTTATGTCCAAAAGACAGGCAATAACAAATGCTG
The DNA here is from genome assembly GCA_004027715.1 of Plecturocebus donacophilus. Classification (NCBI taxonomy): domain Eukaryota; kingdom Metazoa; phylum Chordata; class Mammalia; order Primates; family Pitheciidae; genus Plecturocebus; species Plecturocebus donacophilus. The sequence continues at coordinate 68,869 of PVKP010005544.1, read as the reverse complement.
GTGAGGATGTGGAGAAAACGGAACCCTTGTACACTGTTGGTGGGAATTACTACAACCAATATGAAAACCAGTTTGGAGTTCCTCAAAAAACTAAGCATTGGGCTGCCATATGATCCATCAACTCCACTACTAGATATTTACCACCAAATAGGAAATCAGTATATAGAAGAGACATGTGCACTCCTATGTTTCCTGCGGCATTGTTTACAATACCTAAAATTTGAAAGCAACCTAGGTGTCCATCAGTAGATGAATGGATAAAGAAAATGTGATACATATACAAAACTGAGTACTATCACACCATAAAAAAATGAGGTCCAGTCATTTACAACAACATGAATGGAACTGGAGACTGTTATGTCAAGTGAAATAAGCCAGACACAGAAAGACAAACATCCCATGTTCTCACTTATTTGTGATATCTAAAAATCAACAATTGAATCCATGTACATGAAGAGCAGAAGAATGGTTATGAGGGGCTGGGAAAGGTAATAGGGAGCTAGAGGGCAGGTGAGAATGGTTAAAGAAAAAACAGAAAAAGAATAGTTAGAATAAATAAGACCTACTATTTGATAGCACAACAGGGTGATTATAGTCAATAACTGTTCATTTTAAAATAACCTAAAGAGTGTAATTACATTGTTTGTAAAACAAAGGATAAATGCTTGAGTGGATAAAGAGCCCCCAAAAAGTAATATAAAATAAAACTCCTCGTTTAAAAGAAATCTCAGATGTACCATTTTACACCAGTTACCATTCCTAAAATAAAAATGAAAATAAAACCCTTTATACAAGTAATGGCAAAGATATTGGGAAAAAATGAGACTTTTATATAGAGCTGGTGGTAATGTAAAATGCTGCAAGTTTAAAATACTAGCAATGCCTTCCACAATTAAATGTACATTTATGATATATTTTAGTAATTCTACTCTTAGATCTATAAACAAGAGAAATTAATGCATATGTCCACAAGATTACTTTATAGAAGTATTTATACTAGGCTTTCCATAATAACCCATAACTCAACTATTGATCAATAGAATGTTTAAAGAATGGTGATATATAATCAATGAAATATGTAGCAAAAATACAAACTATAAATGAATTTTAAAAGCAATATATTGAGTGAAGGAAGTCAGATAAGGAATATATAATGTGATTCTGTGTATTTGGAATTAAAGAACGACAATAAAAAATAAGTTTAGGAATAGGATTCAGTTACTTAAGGGTGGAGGGATGTTGTTGGGGTTAGGATATGAAGAAAATTTTCTTATGATACAAGTGGCCTATGAGGATATAAAACATAAGGAAACCTTCTTTGTTGTTGAATAAAGGCACAAGGAAAAATATATGTTTAAGACTAATAAAAGTGCAATTTAGATTCATATTTTGATATATATTTCTCAATGTATTTGCTTATTTTAATTGATGATTAATAACTGTGTATATTTATGGAGTACAGTGTGATGATTTGATCTATAAGTACATTGCAGAAAGATGGGTCATAGACCATGCACCATCCGTAACAAGAAATCCTTAGAAGGCATTCTTAAATCAGAACAGATAGCGTTATTCAGTGATAAATATCACAGTGTCTGAATGACACAAACATATCCACTGAACATCAAATAAAGTATTATTAACTCAATCCTTTAGCTAGATCTCATGATGCTTGCAGAAATGTCAAGGGACTCTGATACTAGTTAAGGTGTGATGTACTAGAAGTTGGAATGAAAGGAGAAAGTGAGCTTAATTAATCATGGTTATTATACCTTACATTTGAAACTTTTACACCGTGGGAGATTTTACTCTATAAGGTTGTACTAAACTTTATATCCAACAGTGGTGTTATCTCAAGAAATAGTACAGTTGTTATTATGGGCTTGCCATATGAAAGGCCTAAGTGTATAATATATATATATATATATATATATATATATATATATATATATATATCACTTATTTAGAGGTTACGTTCTAATTTCAGATATTCTAGTTATCAAGTATGTGACTTCTGGGAAATTACATAGTTTGTCTGAGATTGGTGCATTCTGAAAATAGGAATAGTAATATCTAATTCATACCTAAGGGTTAAAGGATATATGTTTCATTCAGTGCCTAGGATGTACCTTTAGATAAACAATAAATTCAAATAACGGATCCTTATGAAAATATGTCACTTACAATTTCATCATGACTTTGGAACTATTCCAGTTTCACTAGGATGAAACAGATGACAGTGTGATGAAGTATTTTCATTGTTACTTTAATTGCTGACTCAGTATGGTTGAGTGAGTACCTTTACATCAATATACATCCCCATGGAACTGTTCAGAGAATTTATGTTGTTTTCTGGAATTGTTCTTCATATATTCTCACTGGGGAAACATATGATGGACTAGACAATTAGCACGCATATGAAGGCAGATTTTTAAAGTGTCTCAGATGATTTGGGCATAATGATCTGAATGAATCATACAGTACTTCCTTGGGGAACATGCCAAAAAGAAGAGAAAATGATAAATTCTTCCTATCCAAAGTAAAGTACAAGTAATTTGAGAGAAGACATTTGATTCTTCATTTAAGGTGAGTAGATAAAACTTGTAATGGATTTTGATTATTCCTGGGTGTGAGTAATTTTGTCTCATTCTGTATTCTGATGGTAGACATTTGTAGGGTCACTGATAGCTGATTCCTTTAACTATACCACAAAAATTCAGCATCCCTCTTGATAACTGGGGATCCCTGGAGTAGTGTGATATTTGTGAATTTTCCTATGCATTGAATAGATGTCCTAGATCTAATGATTTGTGAGAATCGATAGTAGCATTTAGATATTGCAAGTGAAGAAAAATTTAGAAATACTAAAAAAAAAAGGTATCAATGATCTTATCTATTAGAATCTAGTAAGATTAAGATTTCCAGATACAATGCAAGATTTCCATTTACATTTGACTTTCATATAATCAGAAAGTACTATGAACAAATGTAGCAAAATATTTCAAAAATAATGTTTTAAAATACATATTTTCTATACAATATTTTACAAGCTTCAAATAATTTCTAAATGGTGATATTACATATATGAGCTTGCATATTTCTGGTTTGTTTTTTTCTACTGAGTGACTACTATTGTTTTCCTTTAAACAATGGGCATTACAGACTGATCCAGTAGACTGTCAAATAAAGAATTTTAAAAAGTTGCAGAGTTATTGAGAAACCCCTGAACTATAAGTAATTCCTAACAGATTTGACCAAGACTAAAGATCAAAAAATAATTCTTTTAGATACTTTTTGTATTCTGTCTTTTCTACTGGTTAGCCCTAAACAGGGGTATTTAAAATGTACACATAAGGCATTCAAATACATTAGAAATATATTTTTCTTCATAAGAAAAATAGATAAGATTTTTAAAAATTGAAAAATATTCAGAGGCAGGTAATAATTGATAGTGAAAATGGAAATCGACTCAATAAATACTAAAACCACTTTTAGCAAAGTACTGACTTCAGAATGGTGGGATTGATGTTGGAATTCTGAATTCCCGTTGCAATTCAGTACATCTTCACTACATAAAGGCCTATGTAAGCAATTCCTGCAAACACTGCAAATTCAAGATAAAGTTTTAATCCCAGCTGCTTTGGAGGCTGAGACAGGAGAATTGCTTGAACCGGGACCAGGGAGATGGTGGTTGCAGCGTGCCGAAATCGCGTTACTGCACTCCAGCCTGGGCTACAGAGTGAGACTCCGTCTCAAAACAAAACAAAACAAACAAAAAGATAAAGTTTTAGAAATGGAATAGTCATGGTTTTTATTTGTGGGAAAAGAAGGACCAAAAAGAGGAGTGAAATTCAGTGGAGAAACAGCAGACAGCTTCATTTAGAGAGAAGGAACGGAAGAGACTCACAAATCTCCACTGTTAGCCTCTTCCCCCATGTGTAGTTCATAGATCAAGTTGGCAAAATGCTTCCCACTAATGAGCAGATACCTAGAAGTGCTGCTAACTCCCACAAGGTGTCTGTGGACTGCATCTGCTCCAAACTGTAGTTTTGGATCTTGTGGTGGGTTTTCAGAAGTTTCTACCTGAAGGATGTCCAGGCTAAAGCTGGCATTCCATTACATTTTAATAATTCTATTCTACATTTTATCTGTGGAAAATTTTATTATTGTTCCAATTGAAAATCACTCTCACAGAGTTCCAGATTTTCAATGAATGGAAACTGAGGATGATGGGAATTAAGTAGATTAGTTTAAAGCACCTTCACTATCTGTATCAGGGACGTTTCACTTTATTAACTTCCCTTGTATTTCTTAAATAAAGGGAGAAGTACTTTTCATTGAAATAGTTTTAATCACAGTATTATAACTCCTTGAATACTCCATTGTACAATTCCAGAAAAAAAGTCATTTACTAATAAATGATGTCCTAAATTCTCAAATTATTTAAGTGATTTGTAGATCCTACCATCTTCACAGTGTTTAATTACAGAGAATAAAGTATATAAAATTAGTCATCATGAATATTAATTTAAATCATATGTTTGCAGAAATAGATCCAGATTATGTGTCTTGAAGCTTAGATGAGTTTAACTTTTTAGATAAAATTACACATACAAGTTGAAATATAAATGGGAATATTTAGTATAGAAAATTAATTTTAAAATTTAGTAAACAAACCCATGGCCACAAACTACATAAAATCTATTTTATATGGTTTGTTCATTATGTTCATTAATAAAATGAACGAAATGATGTATGTTCATTAATAAAATGCAAAACACATCTCAGCATACGGGTGGTAAGAGTATCCTCAGAACACATTCTTAAATCAGAATAAATAGCATTATTCCATGATAAATATCACAGTGTCTGAATGATATAAACATATCCACTGAACATTAAATAAAGTATTATTAACTCAATTCTTTAGATCCCGCAATGCTTGCAGAGATGTCAAGTGACTCTGATATTAGTTGAAATGTGATACATTAGAAGTTGGAATGAAAAGAGAAAGTGGGCTTTATTGATCATGGTTATTATATCGTACATTTGAAACTTTTACAAAGATATATAACTTTTTGTGTGCATTCATAAGTCCCCACCCAAGACTATGGAAGTGCAAATGAGGGACCCCCAAGTCTTAACCTTCATTATTGCTATCTCTGCCTCTGTCTTTAAGAAGATCAAAATTACAGAAAAGTTTTACAACAAAAGTGGAAGTGTACAAAAGAAAAATCATGATGCTATTGTGCAGATAAAAGAAAGCATAATCTTTCCATATTGATACCTATATGGTGTGTTATCAACAAATATATTTCAACTATTGATGAAACTATGTTGTTTCAGTGAATTTATTTTATATGAATTCCTCTTCATATAAAGAAGCAGAAAATTTTGTTTTATATTTTATTACTGAATCAAACAGAAATAATGTTTCTATTAACTATTGTAAATAACAAACCCTATTCTGTTTACAAATATTATAATTTGTTTAGATAGTACTACATGAAACAACTAATAACCCAACTGTTTCTTCCTAGAAGAGATAACTGGACTAAATGGGCCAACAGAATCTAACAGTGCTAACTGAATTCATTCTGACAGAAGTCACAAGGCGGCCTGAGCTGCAGATTCCCCTTTTTGGAGTCTTCCTCATCATCTATGTAATCACAGTAGTGGGCAACCTAACTATGATCATTTTGACCAAACTGGACTCCCGCTTACATACACCTATGTACTTTTTTTATCAGACATTTGGCTTTCGTTGATCTTGGTAATTCTACTGTCATTTGTCCCAATATGCTGGCAAGTTTTGTTGTATATTGAAATACTATTTCCTATTATGCATGTGCTGCACAGCTGGCATTCTTCTTTATGTTCATTATCAGTGAATTTTTCATCTTGTCAGCCATGGCCTATGACCGGTATGTGGCCATTTGTAACCCTCAGGAGTGAGTTAGTTCACTTAGAATAAAAGTCTCCAACTTCATCCAGGTTGCCATGAATGCCATTATTTTGTTCCTTTTTATGACCGAGTAGATTATATATATATATTTTTTTATCCACTAGTTGGTTGATGGGCATTTAGACTGGTTACATACTATTGCAATCACTAATCACCCTGCTCTAAGCATGCATGTGCAAGCATCTTTTTCATATAATGACTTAGTTTCCTCTGGGTTCATACCCAGTCGTGGGATTGCTGAATCAAATGATAGTTCTACTTTTGGTTATTGAAGGAATCTCCCTACTGTTTTTCAAAGTGGTTGTACTAGTTTACATTTCCATTAACAGTGTTAAAGTGTTCCCTTTTCACCACATCCATGACAACATCTGTTATTAAAAAAAATTTTTAATATATAATTTAAATTATGTCATTCTTGAAGGAGTAAGGTATCTCATTGTGGTTTGATTTGCATTTTCAAGATACTTAGTGATGTTGAGCATTTTAAAATATGTTTTTGGTAATTTGTATGCCTTCTTTTGAGAGTTATCTATTCATGCCCTTTGTCCACTTTTTGATGGGATTATTTGTTGGCTTCTTGCTGATTTGTTTGAGGTCCTTGTAGATTCTGAATATTAGTCCTTTGTTGAATGCACTGTTTACAAATATTTTTTCCCATTCTATGGGCTGTCTGTTTACTCTGCTGATTATTTACCTTACTATGCATGGTTATTTAGTTTAATTAGGTCCCATCTATTTATTTTTGTTTTTGTTGTATTTGTTTTTGGGTTATTTGTCATGAACCCTTTGCCTAAACCAATGTCTATAAGAGTTTTTCCAATGCTATTTTCTAGAAATGTTTTGGTTTCATGTTTAGATTTAGTCTTTGATCCATCTTCAGTTGGTTTTTGTATAAGGTAAGAGATGAGGATCCAATTTTATTCTTCTACATGTAGCTTGCCAATTATCTCAGCACTGTTTGTTGAATAGGTTGCCCTTTCCCTGCTTCATGTTTATGTTTGCTTTGTCAAAGATCAGTTGGCTGTAATTGGCTTTATTTCTGAGTTCTCTATTCTGTTTGTCTATGTGCCTATTTTTATACAAGTACCATACTGGTTTGGTAACCATAGCCTTGTAGAATTGTTTAAAGTCTGATAATGTGATGCCTCCAGATTTGTTATTTTTGCTTAGTCTTGCTTCAGCTTTGCAGGCTCTCTTTTGGTTCCATATGAATTTTAGGATTGTTTTTCTAGTTCTGTGAAGAATGATGATGGCAGTTTAATGAGAATTTCATGGAATCTATAGATTGGTTTTGGCAGTATGGTTATTTTTATAATATTGATTCTACCCATCCATGAGCATGAAATGTGTTTCCATTTGTGTTGTCATTGACTTCTTTCAGCAGTGTTTTGTAGTTTTCCTTGTAGATATCATTCACCTCCTTGGGTAGGTATATTCCTAAGTATGTAATATTTTTGCAAATATTATAAAAGAAATTGAGTTCTTGATTTGTTTCTCAGCTTGGTCATTGTTGGTATACAGTAGTGCTACTGATTTGTTTGTATCCTGCAACTTTACTAAATTCACTTATGAGATCTAGGAATTTTTTGGATGAGTCTTTAGGATTTTCTACGGATAAAATCATATCATCAGTGAATGATGTATTCTTTGGCTGGGTTTGGGTTTGGTTTGTCCTTGTTTCTCTAGTTCCCTAAAGTGTGACCTTGGATTGTCTATTTATGCCTTTCAGACTTTTTGTTGCAGGTATTTGATGCTATGAACTTTCCTCTTAGCACAATTTTTGCTGTATCTCAGAGATTTTGATAAGTTGTATCACTGTTATCATTCAGCTCAAAGATTCTTTTTATACGTATCTTATTAGTTCTATCCCTCTAGAGAACCCTAATACACCAGCGAACTAAGGCCATTACAACAACTCATGACAGAGTAACCCCAATCTCAGGAAGGAGAAGACAACACCTAATTCCACTGCCTGCAACATCCTAGCTAACCAGGCGTCCTGAGTCTGTTTATGTGACAATTTTACTGCTAGCATAACCAGCATTTGAGAAAGCCAACACATTAAACATACCTACAACCAAGAACTCTTACAAATCTACTTCACTCTCTGCCAACTCCAGGAGAGCACAGCTTGGAGAATTGAAGATGGATTGCATCACAGGAAAATAGCATGTGTGAGCCTGTCCATGAGATACTTAAAACTGAAATAACGTGGATGATAGAATTAGCAGGCAAGAACTTTAAAATAGCTATTATAAATATGTTTAATGTACTGAATCATTTAGAAAAATCAACACTATAAGAAAAGTGAAAATAAAAAAATAAAAATATGTTACTTCTAAAGATGAAAGAAACTTCAAGCTAAATGTCCATCAGTAGATGATAAAAAATATGTGGTATATACATACTATGAAATATGGAGGGTCTTTGAAAAGTTCATGGAAATATAGCATGTCTAAACAAGACCTCGTATGAGACAATAAGAAGGATAAGCTATTAGTTTGAAAAGAGCCCCTGTCAGAGCAACATGAATTCTGCTAAAATTGAAGCAAGAACAAGCAATAAATTTGGTGAAATATGGGTGGAAGAATGGTGAAATTATTGATGCTTTACAAAAACCTTCTTGAGGACAATGCCCCCCAGAGAAATCAGCAGTTTACAAATGTATAATTTGTCTTGCTTCTTTGTTTTTATGGGGGTCTTTGTTGTTGTTGTTGTTTGACGAGGAGTCTTGCTCTGTAACCAGGTTGGAGTGCACTGGCACGACCTCGGCTCACTGCAACCTCTGCCTCCCGGGTTCAAGTGATTCTTCTACCTCAGCCCTCACGTAGCTGGGACTACAGGCACATGCCCCCACGCCCTGCTAATTTTTTGTCTTTTCAGTAGAGACAGGGTTTCATTGTGTTGGCCAGAATGGTCTCGATCTCCTGACCTTGTGATATCCCTGCCTCAGCCTCCTAAAGTTCTGGCATTACAGGTGTGAGCCACCACCCCCAGACTACAAAGGTATCATTTGTTTTTTGTTTGTTTGTTTTTCTTTTTTTTTTTTTATTATTGCATTTTAGGTTTTGGGGTACATGTGAAGAACATACAATATTGTTGCATAGGTACACACGTGGCAGTGTAATTTGTTGCCTTCCTCCCCTTCACCTATATCTGGTATTTCTCCCCATGCTATCTCCCCGCAACTCCCCACCCCCTACTGTCCCTCCCCCCCACTGTCCCTCCCCCCCATCAGGGACAAGATGATGCTAAAGGTGAAGCTCTCAGAGACAAACCATGTGCATCAATTTACAAGGAAAAATAAATCATCCTGTCCATACCCTAATAGAAAAGCACTAGCAATTAACAGCAGAAACAATAGCCAATAACATAGATATCTCAGTTGGGTCAGCTTTCACAATTTCTGAGTGAAAAAATAAAGTTGAGCTAACTCTTCACCACTAAAACCGTTGCACCCAGATGAGATGCAGACAAGAGTGGAGCAGAGCTCTCAATAAAAATTTTGAATAGGTGGAGTTGAGATCCTGAAGAATTTCTTCCAAGAATTTTAACAGGAGTTAAAACATGGTTTTAGCAGTATGGCCCTGAAGATAAAGCACACTCAAGGCCATGACTGCCAAGAGCTGGAAGTGGTTCCAACAAAGCAAAAGCAGACAGGTCAAGAGAAAACATCAGGCAATGGTTTTCTTTCTTTCTTTCTTTCTTTTTTTTTTTTTTTTTGAGGCACTAATGGCATTTTGCTTGTTGGTTTTCCAGAAGGACAAAGAAAGTAATATCTGCTTAATATAACAATGTTTCGACAGAGAGTTAGCCATAGCTTTAGCGGTAAAACACACAGGAGAGCTTTACCAGAAAGTCATTCTCTCTCAAGACAAGTATCCTACTCATTACTCTTATCAAACAAGGGCAATTTTGTGAGTGTTTTGATGGAAAACCATTAGGCATCTATCTTACTGACTAATTTGGCTCCTTAAGACTTTTTTTTTTTTTTTGCTTCCCAACCTTAAAAATTCTATAATAGAAGTGCATTGTACTTCAATTAGTAGTGTAAAAGAGACTGCATTGACATGGGTAAATTTCTAAAACACACAGTCCTTTAGAGATAAACTAATTTTGACTGGTGTCATCACTTACAAAAAGTGTCTTGATCTTGATGGCACCCACATTAAAAAAAACAAAGTTTATACTTTTATTGTTACCCTTTAATTCATTTTTTTCATGAGCTTTTATTCCTCTTTATGTTATTTCACCATCACAAAGATAAAATTCCATTATTTGCAACAATATGAATAGAACTGGAGTACATTACGTTAAATGCAAATAAAGCTCAGACTTCACTGTGCTGCAATACATCCACACAACAAAAACTGCACTTGCTCCCTTTAAATTCCTACAAATAAAAAATGTTCTGAAGAGATCAGATATATTTTTTTACACAAAAATAATGTAAAGGTAAAAGAATCCGGATGTCTTTAGAGGATGGCAGTAACTAACATTGGAAATGAAGACAAGCTAACAAACACTAGAATTCCTAGCAAAATTTAAACACTTCAAAGTGGTAAGATGGTGTTGGAAATCTGAATTTCTTTGCACAATCCAGTGTGCTTCCTATTCTACAATAAAACCCTATGATGTCAGGCCCTAAAATTTTGGAAATTGAAAATAAATTTTCCAAAAAGAGTTGATTTCTAGGTATTATTTGTGAGACAGAAAGAGGCCAGAAAGGAAGAGTGAGACTCTACATAGAAATAGCAGACAACTTCATCTGGGAAGAAAATTATAAGTCGCTCACTAACTCTCCTGAATTGCACTCCTCTTCTGTCCCCATTGCCTGGACAAGGTGGAACAGTCCACATATAGGAATTATGTATAGAGTTGCTATTAGAATTGCTACCACCTGCCAAAGGTAGCTCCAGGTTCCAACTGCTCCAGACTATAAATATCCACCAATGGGTTGGCTCCCAAAAGTGGTGCAAGCTGAAGATGGCATTCCATTAAATTATAATTCTATTCTGCATTTTATCTAACTAAGTATTCTGAAATCCAGTTACCCTTCTAATTGAAAATTATCCAGGCTTTCACTGAGTTGACAGTAATGTGATAAGAGGAAAATCCAAGAGATTAGGCAAAAGCCACTTCACTATTTTTAATTAGACCAGTTTCACTTTGATTGACTGATTGCGTGTTAATTTTCTTAAATACAGAGGTTGTACTTATTACTGAAATATTTCAAAATCACAGTATTATACTCTATAAATACCAAAAATAGCTGCATAGTTCCAGAAATAATAAGATATTAATATATGATGCAATATATTTAATATGTATTATGTATACATATTAAATAGGTAGATTACATATGTGTAAATATCTATAATGTATTAAGTATACATTTATGTATATGTATCTATGTATTTACAGACTGGGTCTTACTCTGTTGCCTAAGCTGGAGTGCAATGGCAAAACTATATTTTACTGCAGCCTGCAACTCCTGGGCTCAAGCAATCCTCCCGCTTCAGCCTCCTGAGTAGCTCGCATTACAGGTGTAAGGCACCACACCCAGCAAATAAATATTTTTGTATGCTTTATAGTTGCTATTATCTTCATATCATTATATAAAAAGAAATAAATTACACAAAATAAATTATCACAAACCATGTGTATTAAAAATAAACCATTTATTTTAGCCAGATCTACATCTTGTATGTCTTGACACTTACACTAATTTGAAAGTTTATTTTAAGAAAATATACTTACAACCTGAGACACAAATATAAATATTTATAATAGAAAAATAATTTTAAAATTTCAATTGCAAATACACTAAGAGTTAAAATCATAAAATCTTTAACTATAATTATTTTATTTTATTTTTTTGAAATGGAGTTTTGCTCTTGTTACCTAGGCTGGAGTGCAATGGTGCAATCTCTGCTCACTGCAACCTCCACCTCCCAGCTTCAAGTGATTCTCCTGACTCAGCCTCCTGAGTAGCTGGGATTAAAGGCACCCACCAACATGGCTGACTATTTTTTTTGTATTTTTAGTAGAGATGGCATTTTACCAGGCTGGCCAGGCTGGTCTCAAACTGTTGACCTCAGGTGATCCACCTGCGTTGGCCTCCCAAAGTGCTGGGATTACAAGTGTGAGCCAGCATGCCTATTAATGAAATTCCAGACACATCTCTGCATACTATGCGATAAGAGTATTCTGGGCAGTCATTTCTGCACCAGAAGAGATAGCATTATTCAATAACAAATGTCAACGATTTTGAACTATATGAATATACCCACTAAACATCAAGTAAAGTATCATTATCTCTATCTCCTGTTGGTTGTACCCTACAGATGCCTGCAGACATGATAATGCAGCATGATATCAGTTAAAGTGTGATAGAGTGGTAGTCAGAATGGGAAGAAAAGTGGGCTTACTTGATTGTGGTTAAAATATCTTGCTTTTGCAACTTTGGAAAAGATGTATTTCTTTGTGAAATATTTCTTTATTTCTTCATTACTAAAGTCCCACCCAAGGGAACAGAGAGGGCCTAGATCTTAACCTTTATTAGCTGTGTGTTACCTATGACTCTTTAAGAATATTAAAATTCCACCAAATTTTCAAGCATAACGGAAATGTACTAAAGACAAACTGTGTTACCACTAAGTAGAGGAAATAAAGTGTAATATTCATATATTGATACACATAGAGCTTTGCTATCAATTGATATGCTTCAAATATTTCTGACTTTATTAAGAATTTAGTCTATGCTATATCAGTGTAATATGTTACATTTATCCCTGCATTTGAAAAGTAGAAGATTCTATCATTTATTTTAGTTTCGGATTCAGATGTTTAAAATCAGTTATTTATATTAAGTTGTATTCTATAGCCTATTATAAATAAAAAAATATTTGTTCTGCACTGTTCTGTTCACAAATATAATAAATTGTTTGAGTGATGCTAATGAAAGCTCATAATACCTGTTTCTTCCAAAAAGGTTTAATTGGACTAAAAGGGACAAAATAACCTAACAGTGAATTCTGACTTCAATGAAGTCACAGGATGCCTCAGCCTCCCAGGTATCTGGGATTACAACAGACATGCACCACCATGCCTGGCTAATTTTTTATATTTTTAGTAGAGACGGAGTGGAATGCATATGTTGAATGCATTCTGCATGGGACAGTAAAAGAGCATTCTCCATGTGTGGTTCTCATCTTACAATGGTGGTTATATTCTTTGGATCTCTACGTTTTGATATGGATAAACAGCCTCCTTGTTCTACACTTTAATGATCCCCAGGCTTAACCTCTTGATCAACAGTTTTAGCAACTTAGAGGTTAAACATGCCTTTTATAGAGTCTTTAAGAATTAATGCAAACTTTGCCATTAATGTACACTATGGAACATTGTTCCAGTAAACTGTGAGAAAAGATTTGTCACTTGACAGTGTTTCTAATAATTCCATTACTTATGGTGCTACCAAAAAAATCCATTTTAACACATCAAAAATAGATTGCTATCATTATATTCAGCCAATTAATCCTCAAACTATAGAGCTCAGTTAAATACCACTTCATCCCAAACTGTCTTTCTTCTGATTTAATATTTTCTTTAGTAATCTCATACCTTATATTCTACCAATGGAACACTCATTAAGCTATATTTTAGTAAACTATGTCTTTTTTTGTAGGGGTTTTGTCTTTTTTTCAAAATAGGATGTACATTCTCAATGTTGTTTTCATTTTATGTAAACAAAGTGAGTCAGACTCTTGCAGAAAGCATATATTTGGATCACGTGCTTTTTTTTTTGGTTTGTTTAATTCATTCTGTCAATTTTTTCCGAGAATGTAATCCATTTCCATTTAAAGTTATCACAGATAATGGAGGACATCCTGTTGGCATATTGCTATGTGTTTCCTATGGGTCCTATCCTTATTGTTGGTCATCCTTTCCTCATAAGTTTCCTAGAGATTTTGGCTGAACTCTAGACTTGTGTATGACACAAAGCTGTTAAATGAATGACCAGGAAATTGTAAGCTGAACCATTTCATAGAAACTACACAGGGCAGGAAGACATTAGAATTCTTAAAATCCATAGTGGAAAATCCTTTTTCAACACATAGACATCCAGTAGAAATCTCAGAAATAAAATTATTTTAAACCCTTTGCTAGCTTGGAAACAAGTCTCAAATAGAGTCAATTGATAACTGTTCTATAGCACAACGGAGTGATGAAAGTCAATAGTTACCTGTATATTTTAAAACATTTATCATTCTTTTAGGAAAGCTAAAACAAAACATAGCAATTATTATTATAAAATTTACAATATTCAGCATCCAATCACAAATTCTAGTACTATGAGGAAAGCAGCAGTGTGCAAACTTCAAAATATTAATATCAATGTTCAATATATTGAATGATTTAGCAAAATTAGTAACATTGTGAAAATTAAATGAAATTCAAAATGTCAAATGGGACTTCCAGAGATGAAAATACAATATTAAATATGAACAAATATTTACTCAGTAAAAAACATATTATACACTGAAAAAGAAAAGATGCGACTTGTCACCATAGAGACATTGAAAATGAAGCCAGAGAGAAAACATAATACTAAAAACAAAACCCACTAAAGACAGTCTCAGTGATCTATAGAACAATAACAAGCTACCTGCCACATGTTTAATTATAAAGTTTAAGTGGAAAGGATAAACTATATCATAGGACAAAAACAATATGGAAAAAGATGTTAGCCAGACTTCATTTTCAATTTCTTTTTAAATAATAAGGAAGATACAACAGGATGAAATAACTCCAAGCAAAATAAACAGAAGAAAATGATGTCAAAGTGCTTCACAATCAAATTTCTAAAAACCAACTATAAAAAAAGTCTTCAAAATTTCTAGTGATATAAGATACATTATAAACAGATGAAGAAATTATTTGCCACTGATATATTGGCAGAAACAATAAAAGTCATGACATTTTCTTATGTCAACTATATGTCTGGTGGAATTATACTATAATCTCCAAAAATACCCTTGGTCAATGACTGTGGTATTATCAAATATTGCATTTTTTTTCTAGGAAATCATTTTTTCATTTACTAACAAATTGTGTGTGTGCGTTTGTGTGGTATACTTAGTACATGCATAATATTGTGTAACTGAAATGCTGACAAAGTCACATTTATAATTTCCTGTGTTTAGTCATATTGCATAATTCAATTATTCAGTTAAACGGAAACATAAAATATTACAATTTTTTCTAATGGAAAATTCTCAGAATAATTAACAAACATCCAAGGCCCTCTCCCTCAGGTAATTATGTAGAATTTATTTATCCTTGAATCAGATTGAAACGTCAACCAAATGAGTCTCAAGGGGGTTAGAAAAAAACCTTAAATCTACTCTGTAGCCACCTGTGAGGGCTAAAGAAGTAGAAAGCAAAGCAGATTCCTCATTGAAGTAAGTAGAAACATTGTCATTGACAATTTTTAAGGGCAGAGCTTAAACTAGGTCATCACCAAAGATGTTGAAGAGCCTTAAACTCTGCAAAACTATTTCCTCCCTTGCAATATAGTGCTATTAACTTAATGCTTCATGCTTTTACCTGTTTTTAACCAGGATCTTTGTCTATCATTATTTACCTAGTGCCCCTCCTGTCCTATTCTCATTTCCTATCTGTGCATGTTACAGCATTTATGAGAACATATTCTAAAGGCAGATAAATTTATTTGAATAAAGAACAGATGTGGCATAGGCTACATTTTTACCCCAAAACTGCATTTTCAAGAAATTAATTCTTGCCTGAAATTCTGGAATACGCTTTCTGTGATTGAATAAATAGCTGATTCCTTCTCAACCTTTATGTTTCACTTCAAATGCCACCTTCTCAGAAGGGCCTTCCTTGTGAAAGTGTGGAATATTAATTCCATGTGAAAGTATTCTCCCAGGTTTTTCTAGTGTATTATCTTGTTTGTTTTACTTATTATGCTTATTTAAATCTGCAATTATCATGTTTATATGTCTTCTAAACAGATTTTTCTCTTCACTATCATTACAATAACATATCCATGATTTGAAGGTTTGGTAATTTATCTGAAGCTTGAACATAGCCTGGAACAAAGTAAAATTTTATCAAATATGTGGCAAATAAGAGGATGATTCACAAAACCCAAGGGAAAAATTGATGCTTGGTGTCATCAACAAAACTGGTATCAGGTATCCAACAATGCCAGGGTCATTTTGGTCTTATTTCTCTGTTTTTTAAAAAATAGTCACTTCATTATTTTTTCACACTATAGAGCAATCATTTGTTTTTCTTTCTATTCTATCTCTTTTAGAAGGACAGAAAATGTCAATAGCTCTGGGCTTTTAAAATTCAGACATGTAATAATATATTCATAACTCTCTGGAAGTCAACTATGAACTTTAAAGTAAGGAACTATATGATAAGACTTATTTGGACCAGGTGCCCACCACTGGAACTATCAACTATGACTCCAACAAGACATGAATTGACGTAGTTAGGGGCAAATAATCGTGATTAAAATAACCAACTCTAGAAAAGTATTCACCCATACTAAAATAACATGCTGAATCTATGGCAAATACATCCAACATAATTATCATAAAACTCTCAAAATAAAAGTGTTCGTTTTTATTACAGTAATAATACAAATATCACAAAATATAAAAAAAAGGTCAGCTAAAATTAAGAGCAGATATGTTTTGTAAATTTAAGATACATAACATTTTATAAACAAAAAACCTGATTTAAAAGAAAAACAGTAAAAAGAACACAGAGAATTTTATGATCTTTTAGGACAAAGAAAAGAATAGATGTAAGAGAGAAGAAACAGAAAGTTGTACCCAAGAAAGCATAAAGTCAAGGAATTACAAAAATGATACAGACTTTACTGATATGATTTATGGAAACCTAAAAGACTCAGCAACCTGAAAAATAGATCTGCAGACATATCTCCATGTATTTTTGTCTGAGTTAATAAAACGGAAAATGAGAGAAAGCAGTAAACAGACATGCATGTTGTAATCTGCAAGCTCAAAATACATCTAATACATGTTATAAAAGAATATAATTCTTAACATGTGAAGGTATAGTACCTATTCTTGAGACAAGGGAAGAAGTATCAGAGTAGAAAATTGCCAGTAACCATTGGATTATTTGGGGATATACAATTTCTTAAGCCTTTCTCATGGTCAATGCAAAAGACATCAGGTACATCCTGGCTTCACATGTTTGCAAGCTAACTAATTCAATTACACTGCAAGGCAGTAAACCTTCAAAATGTTGCAGGTCGCTGAAACAACTATTTACTTTGCCACACTAAATTTACCATACTTGCTTTACTCTCTCCCAAATGATTGCAAAGCTGAGTTAGTAGACTGAGAACACAGAGTTTAATAACTAAGTTAGATGTACATGACAAGAAGATCTCACCCAGGAATTGTCCTTGCCATCTAATGAAAGTCCTAGAAAATTATTCCTTAAAGTCTATAACCATTTATTTTCTTCCTCAAACAGATGAATTTCCAAACTCTTACATGGCTCCTGAAAATTTCACCGGGGTCACTGAGTTTATTCTCACAGGTGTCTCTGACTCTCCAGAGCTCCAGATTCCCCTCTTCCTGGTCTTCCTGGTGCTCTATGTGCTGACCATGGCAGGGAACCTGGGCATCATCACCCTCACCTGTGTTGACTCTCGACTTCAGACCCCCATGTACTTTTTCCTACAACATCTGGCTATCACCAATCTTGGCAACTCTACTGTCATTGCCCCTAAAATGCTGATTAACTTTTTAGTTATGAAGAAAACTACCTCATTCTATGAATGTGCCACCCAACTGGGAGGGTTCTTGGTCTTTATTGTATCGGAGGTAATCATGCTGGCTGTGATGGCCTATGACCGCTATGTGGCCATTTGTAACCCTCTGCTCTACATGGTGATGGTGTCTCGGCGTCTCTGCCTCCTGCTGGTCTCCCTCACGTACCTCTATGGCTTTTCTACAGCTATTGTGGTTTCAACTTGTATATTCTCTATGTCTTATTGCTCTTCTAATATAATCAATCATTTTTACTGTGATATTGCACCTTTGTTAGCATTATCTTGCTCTGATACTTATTTACCAGAAATAATAGTCTTTATATCTGCAGCAACAAATTTGTTTTTTTCCATGATTACAGTTCTATTATCTTATTTCAATATTGTTTTGTCCATTCTAAGGATACATTCATCAAAAGGAAGGAAAAAAGCCTTTTCCACCTGTGCCTCACATATGATGGCAGTCACAGTTTTCTATGGGACGATGCTATTCATGTATTTGCAGCCCCAAACTAACCACTCATTAGATACTGATAAGATGACTTCTGTGTTTTACACATTGGTGATTCCTATGCTGAATCCCTTGATCTACAGCCTGAGGAATAATGATGTGAAGGTTGCCTTAAAGAAATTCATGGAAAATCCATGCTACTCCTTTAAATCAATGCAATTTTAGAACTCTATAAATAAATGAAAAGGTAGTTCATGTAACCTGCCATTGTGTAAGAGAAAGAAGAGATCGAGACCATCCTGGCCAACATGGTGAAAACCCATCTCACTAAAAATACACACACAAAAAATAGCCGGGCGTGGTGGCACACACCTGTGGTCCCAGCTACTCGGAAGGTTGAAGCGGAAGAATCGCTTGAACCCAGGCGTAGGAGGTTGCAGTGAGCTGAGATTGCGCCGTTGCACTCCAGCCTGGCAACATAGCAAGACTCCATCTCAAAAAACAAAAAACAAAACAAAACAAAAAAGAGAGCAAAAGAAAAGTATAGGCTTCTGACTTACAAGTTTACAAGCAATCCTAGGAATTACCAAGAGGTAGGATTTGAAGAGCATTGGATTAAAAAAAAAATCTGAAACTTTCTGATTATGAAAATAATACAAAATGAAAATATTATTCATTAACTTTGCCCAGAAATAATCAGGTAACCAGTTTGAATAAAATATTTTCAGGAGTAAGGAACAATATCAATTATTTGAATAAACAATATATACATACAACAACTAATATATATTTTAAATCCTCACCAGGATATAGTTGAAAATATTTTATTCCAATTAATATTTATATGATTTTTCAATAAAATGCATAGGCCACTATCACTGAATATGCTTTTATACTGGGTTTGATTTGTAAACATCAGATTTCATAAAGATTTTCTTTTCTCTTTTCTCTAAATATCATTCTTATTTAATACATAAAATAAATGTCCTATTTTAGTATATTAAAAATTGTTTTAAAAGACTTGTTCATGGAAGGATCTTACATCATCAGAAATTTTTTTTTAATTTTTTGTTCTTTTTTTCAGATAGTTTTTAATTAGTAAGTGTACACTTAAACCTATTGTATAACTTCTAATATATGGGAGTAATCAGACTATATCTCAGACTTATCAAATCCAAATCATGAGGCAAAGGTAAAAAAATTCATGTTATAAGAATTTTACAGAAACCCCAATGGGGATTCTGGTGCTGAAACTTAGAAATATATCCTTACAAATAAAGAACTAGACTGGAAGATACATATGGAAGATTATGTTGACATTCTATGTGTGTGTTCCATTTACTTGTGGGTTCCAGTGTTGAAGAGTTCCTTCAGGTATATGTACTAAATCTTCAGTCATGAGTAACTATGATTTTAAAAAGAAATAAAATACAACTCTACAGGAAAAAATTAGACTCAAGTAACTGGAAAAGTAATAATTGGGTATCTTTTAATTTGCCTTGGTGTTGAGCTATTTAGTTTACTTTTTATGCCAATCATTCTTTCACTTGGTGAAAGAGTGGAAAGGCAGAAAAAAGCTATCTTGTTGCATAAGATGAGATTTCGAGGTAACATAATCACTTTTCCACAGTCGCAAATTTACTCTCATTGTTATTATGTATTACATTTCCATCATAATTTTTTGTATAAAAAGCCATCTTTGGATTCCACTGAATATTGTTTTCTAGTTAGATCTTCTTTTGAATCATGGAATAACATAACCACATGTTTAACAAAATTTGCTCCACCAAACTCAGTTTTTATAAGCTATAAAGAAGGTCCTCAAATGACAATTTTTGTATTTAGAAAGGCTAGAAGACCATAACATTGTTTGTAGCCAAATATGACAAATAAAATATAATGAATTTTACCAGAATTACTATATACTGATGGCATGCTTCTAATTAAATTTTCAAGTCTAAATGTTATAATATAATGAAAATTTATCAATCAAAAAATTATTAGTTTACTTAGTATGATAATAAATTAACAGAGTACTATTTATGTGTATGCATATAATAATCTGGACATTTCCAATAATGAAGAATTATCCTTCTTGAAATTAATTTGCTAGAAATATTTGGGAATCTACACTAGTGAGGTATTGTGAAGGGTATTCCAGAAAATATGTGACTTTATTTGGACCCTAAAGTAGGGAAAAAACATTAAAACATTCAGTGAATAACGATAAAATTGCATTAGGTATATATGTTTTTTCTTTGTAATAAATTTTGTGTTGTGCAAACTAATGATGCTATGAGTACAACTTTATTGGGAAGGAGATTTCTGTGTATCTTAATCTTCAGAGATTTCTTTATAAAAACATTCAGTCCTGTCTATTTATTCTACACTTCCTCTCTTCTATGGATCACCACACTTTGGTATCCTCTATTACTTTCACTTATTACTCAGTTTTTTTTTTTAAGAAAGTGTTGCTTTTTTTAAAAAAAATGCAATGTTTACAGTAATTAAATGATTCACTATAAATTTATCACATATACATATACATATATAGATTGATGAGGGTTTATCTACCACTATTGATATTGCAAATTTAAAAGGAGGTTTATTAAAATGTTATTTGTTAAAGGAAATGAGAATTTAGAACTAGGAAGGAGAGAATCCTTACACTGGTAAGCCAAAGAGATATTGTTTCCTGTCATGTAATATGATGTGAGAGAATGGGATCAAAGACGACATCCAGGATAAAAAGTTAATGTGACAATAAGAATGGTGTAGATGGAAAAAGAAAATGTAGGAGGTGGAAAATAGAGGTGGAGAAATGAAGACATTGTAGTATAACATGTCCTGTGCTGTACCTTCGATGCATTCATAGCATAAATATCTATTAAGGACCATGTACAGTCAGAAAAACATAATGCAAGAGTATCAAGTTACAGTGAGAAGAACTATGACAGAAGATTGTATAGAATTTCTGTATCGTGACTTGGGCCATAGAGAGTAGGAAAGAATCAGAAACCAATATATCAAACGTAGAAAACTCCCTTAAAGCCTATTTTCTTCTGATGATCACTGGAGACCAGCACTGTTCTTTTTGACCTACTTATAACTGTAGAGACCATCCACAAAGCTCTTGAATATACAGGAATTAAATTAAAAATAAATTTGACAAAAGAAGTAAAATATTGCTACAATGTAAACTTTAAAACATTGATGAAAGAAATTGAATAGGACACAAGAAAATAGATACCCCATGTTCATGGATTGAAATAATCAATTATTATTAACAGGTCCATACAATCCAACATAATCTACAGATTAAAAGCAATTCCTATCAGAATACCAATGCCAGTCTTCACAGAGAGAGAATAAAAATCCAAAAATTTATACACCAATGTGTATGTCTTGCCTCCAACCATTTTGCTTGATATCCTACTAACCCCTCAAAATTTGGATACACATTTACATTTATCCACAGAGTTGTCTTACTTTTCCTAAAGAAACATCCCCACATTCCAGAAGTACCAAATAAATATTTATTGAAATCCATAACATGATGAATTTTCTGTCTGCTAATAATTATCTTATGTGCAGTAGGAGTGAGACAAGGTTTAGAGACAAAGATTTTTCTGCAAGAGGACTTGCCATGTGGATTCAGCTTGTGAGTTGTATGTCAACTATCTTTTTTCTTGGAAATAAATTCATTTGCCCATTTAAAAAAATGATGCAGGAAACGTGAATACTTTTTCTCTGAGCAACCTGGCTTTTTAGGTTTCTGTTATGCTTCAGTCATTATATCCAAAATGTTTGGGAATTTCTGATACAAAAAAATATTTTAACCTTCAATACACATGCTGCTCAGTTAGGTTGCTCCTTCACCTTCATGACCACAGAGTGCTTGCTACTAGCTTTCATGGCCCATGATCAATACCTGGCCATTTGTAACCCTGCCTTGTATATGGTCACCACGTGCTCAGAGTCTGCATTCAGCTTGTGTCTGTCTCCTACAGCTGTAGCTTCCTCATGACACTTTCACACTATTGTCAACTTCTGCCTCCCTTATTGTCCCCCTGTATCACTGATGTTTTACAGAAGCCTGTTCTTTGTGTACTTAATGTTCAGAAAATTCTCTTGACACAGATAGGATGGCCTCTGTCTTCTACACAGTGATCATTCCCATGTAGAACCCTTTGATCTACAGCCTCAGGAACAAGGACGTGAAGGATGCCCTGAGGAAAACCATCATCAACAGAAACCAGGCATTTTTTAAATTCATAAAGTAAAAAAAACAAGCTTGAAAAAACAAAAGAGTACATTCCTTATGATCTGTTTTGTCTCTGTTAATAAAATTCATATTGATCTTAGTTGTCAACCAATAAAGATCTGCTCACTGTAAAGTGAAATAATTCTCTGTGTTCTTTGTAAGCAAATAATTACAATTACATGCAGAAGGTACCATACAATTTACATGAAATGCTATTGCTCACATAAAAATATGTATATTTTAAAAATTGATTATCTCATCTAATAGCTAAATAAATACATACCTGTCAAGAATACACAGAAGTCATCTACAACAACTAGTTTAAAGATTATTGGACTGCTTTAATAATATATTTATAAGAGTAGCTTAACAATTCAAATAATACATTCCAAGGTAGGTTGAATAGTATTTCCCAATTAAATTACAATAAATTTTAAATGAGTGATTTTGACTAGAACTGAGTTTTTTCACTATAAAAAAATGTTTTTGCTAGAAAACTTTTGGCAATGTCTGCAAATATTGTTGATTTCATGGTGATGAGGAGGTGTGAACAAAGGTTATTGCTCTCTACAGGGTAGATGTTACTTGAGCTGCAAAATAATCTAATCTTCACAAGACAGCCCCCTGCACACACACATACACACAAACTTAGTCCAGAATGTTAACAGTGCCAATTCTGAGAAAGCCTACCTAAACAATTGTTGTTTAGTATTATTTGATTAGTAATTGTTTCATTGATTTTAATCAGCTTAAGCTGGAGGAGAGTGCTGCTCAATTCTTCTATAATATTGCCCTTTTCTTCTTTATTTGAGCTCTCAATTATTAATACAGATATTAAAATCGAAAGTTAAATTATGGTTTTATCTTTCTTATCTGTCAGTTTTGATGTCAAATATTCTGGGGCTTTTGTTATTAGCACACAAATTTATTTTTTATTTTTATAGTTTTTAACTTTCATTTTAGGTTCAGAGGTTTTTTATATACATCAATTGGATGTCACTGAGGTTTGGTGTACAGAGTACTTTGTCACCTAGATAATAAGCATAGTTCTTGATTGATACCATTTCCTCCTCACTGTTCTTGTATCCTACACTCTCAAGTCGGCCCCAGTGTCTGTTGTTCTCGTCTTTGTGTCCACATGTACCCAGGGTTTAGCTCCACTTATAAGAATGAGAACATGTGGCACTCGGTTTTCTGTTACTGTGTTAGTTCAGTTAGAATAATACCCTCCAGCTCCATCCATGTTCCTGTAAAAGACATTTTCTTGTTCCTTTTTATGGCTGCATGGGATTCCATAGTGTATATACATTACATTTACTTCGTCAGTCTGTCATGGATGGGCAGTTAGGTTGATTACATGCTTTTTGCTACTGTGAATAGTGCTACAATGAACATTCACAGGCATGTGTTTTTATAATAGAATAATTTCTATTCCTTTGAGTATAAAACCAGTAATGGGATTGCTGGGTCAAAATGTAGTTCTATTTTTAGATTTGTGAGTAATCACCACACTGCTTTCCACAATGGTTGAACTAATATATGCTCCAACCAACCATATATAAGTATTCCATAACCTCACCAGCACCTGTTATGATTTTGATTTTTTTAAATCACTTGTAAGTGAGAACATGTGGTACATGGTTTTCTGTTCCTGGATTAGTTTGCTAAGGATAGGGAGCTAAATGAGAAGAGCACATGGACGCAGAGAGGGTAACAACACACACTGGAGCCTATCAGAGTGTGGAGGCTGGAAAGAGGGAGAGCATTAGGAAAAATAGCTGATGGGTACTAGGCTTAATACCTGGGTGATAAAATAATCTGTATGACAAACCCCCATGACACAAGTTTATCTATGTAACAAACTTGTACATGTACCCCTGAATTAAATGCTAAAGTAATAATAGTAGCCATTTTCACTGGTGTGAGATGTTATCTCATTGTAGTTTTGATTTGCATACCTCCAGTGATGAGTGATATTGGCCACATATATGTCTTTTTTTGAAAAGTGTCTGCTCATGTCCTTTGTCTACTTTTAGAGTTCTTTTCTTGTAAATTTGTTTAAGCTTCTTATAGATGCTGGATATTAGACTTTTGTCAGTTGCATAGATGGCAAAAATTTTCTCCCAGTTTGTAGGTTGTCTATTTACTCTGTTGACAGTATCTTTTGCTGTGCGGAAGCTCTTTACCTTAATTAGCTCCTTTGTTAATTTTTGCTTTTGTTTTGGTTGCTTTTGGTGTCTTCATCATGAAATTTTTACCCATTTCTATGCCCGGAATAGTATTACCTAGATTGTCTTGTGAGTATTTTTTAATAGTTTTGGGTTTACATTTAAGTCCTTAATCTAACAAGTTGAATTTTCCATATTGTGTAAGAAAAAGGCCCATTTTCAATTTTCTGCATATTGTTGCCAGTTATCCCATCACCATTTGTTGAATGTTGAGTCCTTTCCCTCTTGTTTGCTTTTGTCAACTTTGTCAAAGATTTGATAATTGTAAATTTGTTGACTTATTTCTGGCTTCTCTATTCTGTTCCATTGGTCTATGTGCCTGTTTTCGTACCAGTACCATGCAGTTTTGGTTATTGTAGCCTTGTAGTGTAGTCTAAAGTTGGGGGATGTGATACTTCCAGCTTTGTTCTTTTGGTTTAGCATTGCCTTGGCTATTTGGGCTCTTTTTTAGTTTTCATGTTAATTTTATAATAGTTTTTTCTAGTTCTGTGAAGAAAGTCACTATTAGGGTGATACGGATAGCATGGAATCTATCAATTGGCTTGGGCAGAATGGCCATATTAATAATATTGATTCTTCCTATCCGTGAATCTGAACTGTTTTTCTATTTGTGTAATCTTTGATTTCTTTGAGCAGTGTTTTGTAATTCTTATTATAGAACTCTTTCATCTTCCTGGTTAGCTGTATTTCTAGATACTTTATTCTTTTTTATTGGCAATTGTGAATGGGATTGTGTTTCTGTTTCTTGACTGTTAGGTGTATAGGAATGCTAGTGATTTTTATACATTGGTTTTGTATCTTGAACTGCTGAAGTTGTTTGTCAGCTATAGGAGCTTTTAGGCCAAGACTATGGGGTTCCCTAGATATAAAATTTTTTCTTAGTTAGTGTGGCTAAACATTTGTCATTGTTTTCACATTTTCTTTGTTGTTGTTTTGAAGGCTTTTATTTTCTTTTTGAAAATATTTTAAGTTCAAGGGTACATGTGCAGGTTTACCACATAGGAAAACTTGTGTCCTGGGGGCTTGTTGTACAGATTACTTTATCACCCAGATATAAAGCCTAGTACCCACTAGTTATTTTTTTTCTGATCTCTCTCCTCCTATACTCCACTCTCTGACAGACCCTAGTGTGTGTTTCTCCCTTTTATGTGTTCATGTGTTCTCATAATTTAGCTCCCTCTTATAAGTGAGGACATGCAGTATTTGGTTTTCTGTTACTATGTTAGTTTGCTAATGATAATGGCCTCCAACTTTATTCATGTCCCTGCAAAGGACATATTCTCCTTTTTTATGGCTGCATAGAATTTTTTTCATTGATCTTCTGTATTTTTTTGCTTTTGTCAATTTCATTTATTTCTGCTCTAATTTTTACTTTTTTTTTTCTACTAATTTCAGCTTTGGTTTGTTCTTGCATTTCCAGTTCTTTAAGACACATTTAAATCTTTTATTTGAAGTTTTTCTTCTTTTTTGATGTAGGCACTATTATAAGCCATCATTTGACTCTATTTTATGCAGCACAAGTAGTCCCTTAGCTACCCTAGCTGGTATCTTACTGGGTCACATGCCTCCCAAGTCAGCTGGCTGTGAGCCCAGCACAGCACTGGGACTTGCAGCAGAGTTGCAGTCCCTGTGGCCTACACTGCCTTTTATGTTTAGATAGAAGTCCAGGGCCCTCTTAGCCCAAAGTGAAGAGGTTTCCCAGAACCCAAGTTTCAACTGCTGCATGGATGATTCACCTTGGATAGAGCTGGTCTAAATGTACCCTCCTTGGACCCAGGCTTAATTATGCCCAGTGTTGCTTTCCTCGGTTACATAGTAGCACTGAGTTACAATGAAAAGTTCTATAATCACTCCCTCCCAAAGCCCACATGGCCTTGTATTTTAAACCCAATAAACAAGTGTAGGACTAAGGGCCCCACAGGGTCCTGGGGTGCCTGCTGAGGCCCAGGATCTGAGAAATAAAGAGAACAGGACACAGAAGTACAAGGAAAACGCAGCTGGGCTCGGGGGGCCACGCCACCTATAAGTGGAGTCGGGCAAGGCCCCGAATGTCCAGAAGCGTCGGTATTTATTGTGTATAGGTTAGGGGGCATGGCAGTGAGTGAAGTCATCTTTAAGGATAGTGATAGGGTCGTGAGCCATAAAACAGGGGGTCCAGCCCCATTAGGTCACCTAGGCTAGGAGGTGGACAGTGCACAGCAAGGGGTCCATTCCCATTAGGTCTTTGAGGCAAGAAAGTGGGCTGTGTGCAGTAAGGGGTCCACTTCAATTAGGTCACTGAGGCATGGAGGTGGGCTGTGTGCAGTGAAGAGGGTGCAGTGTGCAATACCCTTATCTATGGGCAAGCTACTTCTAAGAAGATTTATAGGAGGATGCTTTAAGTCACAGAGCAGTGACAGAGCTGTCAGTGTTACCTCCACCTGCTGGCAGCTTCCAACGAGTTCTATAGGAAGATGCTTTTCAAGCAGCACAGTAACAAGAGCTGATAAAGTTCACAGTCACCAAGGTGCGATTATCCGGAGGGGTTTTGAGCCCTCGGATGCTCGAGGGATTGCGGGTCTGAGGGCAGCCTTCCATAAGAACTGGAGCCACAACTCCTTTATCAGGAGGAGTGGCTCTTGCCCCAAGCCTGCCATACAGCGGGTATCTTTATGACACTGAACGCTGCCACCTGGGCCATGGATTCTTGTCCTGGTATAACTGTTTTTCCCTTAAATCATGCTCTGCACTGTGTCTGCAGAGCATGATTTATATATATATATATTATATATATATATATATATATATAATATATATATACATACACACAAATAACTGAGTGGTAAGATATTCTTTAGGCAGCACTCATTCTATGAACTAATAAACGATTATATAAAGGATTATATTAAAGGAAATAACTGAGTAGTAATACTATAAACTGAGATATTCTTCAGATCTTAATTGTGCCAGGATTCTGCTTAGCTCTCCTTCCTCAGTGCCTATATGGGGGGTTACCCACAAACAAGGTACAGAACATAGAAGCAATCTCACTTTACTTAAACTCACACCTGCTGCTTTACTTATTCTGCCTTATTTATTTTTGTTTCAAGGTTTTTTAACGTAAAGACCCTTTAAGAGTGCATTCGTTTTGTTGTTGTTGTTGTTGTATTAGTTAAACAGTTTCTCTTTCCAAAGGGATGATTGTCCTGATATTCAGCCAGAGAAAAAATATATTAGAATATAGTAAAGCAATGGTCCATTTTAGAGTTAATTCATAAGTGTGAGTTTGAGATCCAAGATAATAATTTTTAGTACATCTGTTTCTTATCCTTCTGATCAGTTATGCAAAGAGAACGCATATATCTCTATTGGAATAAGTAAAAACTAGAAAGAAGAATATACACTCAAAATTCCTTTAAAAACGGAAAACCAATTTGCAGAGACACATCAGTAACTACCTTATAGACAAGATTTTATCTTATAAAAAGAGGCATGCTATTTGAAGCCACAGCATCTTAAAATTTACTTTTTGGTTTATAATCCTTTAAGGAGAGTTTTCTGGAAGAAGGAAATAATCTGCCTCAGTGTGTTTCTAAATATTCATCTACTACAAAATTCAAATATTTTGCAGCATTCCAGGATCATTTTTAGGTATCAGTCACCCAAATCTGGGTTTCAAAATTGTTAAGAAAATGCTTTTGTCAAGGTTGTCATCCAGTTTATTGATTTTATAGCTTTTTCAAATTAACAAAAATAATCATTCTTTGGCAAAGGAAGAAGTGAGTATGAAGAATTAGAACAATCTCATTTAGGCCTAAAATATCTGACTGAAAATACACTAAAAGTCGTCAAGAATCAACATCCAGTTAATCGCCATGAAAATTCTACTCGTGTTCTTTTTATTCTACTTTATTTGAAACCAAAGTGTAGATATAAGCAGTCTCTCACGATCTTCTATTTGTTCAATGCTCAAGTTGATAAAACTTCACATAACTCAGCTCAATTACTTTTCTCTCAAAAATGCTATTTGACTTATCCTATCCCCATGGGGCCTCTCTTTCTTATCACTTAATTGTTTTTATTATTTGTGTTGTATTTGATTAGTATTTAGATCCACCAGTAGGGTGACATTGCAACTTCATGAAGATAGGTGTCGTGTCTATTTGACATTAGAATTATATCCCCAGGGTATAAAAGAGCCCATAGAAAATATAGTTTATCAACAAAAATATTTACTGACTAAATTGTGAGTTAATAAATGAGTTACATCTGTTCTTACTTGCTTAGATTGTTCAATGTGCTAGATTTTGTTCTTTTCCATTTGTTCATTATCCTTATAGTCTGTATCTTCTGCTCCTCTGCAGATGTTTTGCTACTCATACTCTAACCTGCCAGTAGCTCACCTCTGAATTTTTGAAACTTTCAATAAATTTTCAGATGGGAGAAATGTTGGGGCTCAGAATACCATACTTTGAAATATGGTAGCTTGGCAAGCTGAGTGCTTTGAACCAGATCAGACTGAAAGGGCTTCAGAATCAAGGTTTTTATTAGTTTATTTGTTCATTTTACATTCTTCTATCTTCCTTTCTTCTGCTTCCCCTTTCCTCCCAAGGCAAGCCTTAGAAACTAGAGTCTCTCTTCCCCAAGCTGAGTCATAGAAAATAGACTTCCTTTCTTCAAAGCAAGCCAAAAAAAAAAAAAAAAAAAAAAAAACTAAAAATGTTACCCTGACCTTCTGATTTTTGCAGAGGAGCTCATCATAAAGAAATTCTATGTTGTCTGAAAGTAGACCCACATTCCAGAAGGGTCTTGTCCTATTCCAAGGTAAAGGAATGCTACAGTGAGAGGCCAAAAAGAATCTGAACACAGGACTTGCTAGGTTAACCTCGTCCCCTCTACAGACTTTTGCCATCAGATTATATCCTCTTATCCAGTCCCATTTCTATATAGTTGTCCATTCTTCATTGAACCTATGCGTTAAATTAGACAAGTTTTGCTGGACACTTGGATCCTAATTTCTGTAGCCTCCCATGTCATATAAAACTTTTATTAAATAAATGTATGCTTTTTCCTATTAATCTCTTTTGTCAGTTTTATTTTCAGTCCTAGCCAGGAACTCTAGGAGACTTGAGGACAGTTTCTTCCCTTACAATAGCAATAACAATTATATGCAGCTTATTAGGCATTGGACAATCGTATAAATGTTTTACAGTTATTAACTTGTGTAATGCTCATAACTTCAAGGTTGTATAATTATCTTTTATTACAGATGAAGAAACAGTGCACCCAAACTTCAAATAATTTGCTCTATGCCACATGGTCCTTAAGAGTAATGTGATGATTCAAGCCTAATTTGCCTAGCTACAGAATTCCTTTTTTAAAAGCTTGTTACATATGGAGTGAAAGAATTGACTGATCTTTTTACTTTACCAACTTAATTTTTCTGCCCCTAGACAACACTTTAGGAAACATTAGGAGTTTTCATACAGTCAATGACAAAAATAAGAGTGAAAAACAATGCACTTAAAATATTGGATAAATGTTTACACAAAACTTGCTAATTTATTCTATTCATTGGGATGTAAATAGTTTACAGGTTTGAGGCTTCAGTGATTAATAAAATAAAGACCAAAAAGAAAGAAGGAAAGAAAAGGAGAGAAAAAAATAAACAGAAAAAACAGAAGCAAAGAAATAAGCAATGTAAGAAAAGAGTAGATGTGATGAGTTATATCTGGATGGATTATGAGATTCCATTACATTTCAAGGTGCAGAATGAGATATTGCACAGGTAATTGTGGATTTACTCAGAGGGGCCATATTTAAGGTAATATCAATGGATATGATTTAAAGTGTATATAGAGCTTTTATTTCCACATAAGCTGTAGAAAGTTACAAATAACCTGCTCCCACCCTATTTAAAACAATGCAGTTAATCTATAAAATCCGAAGTTTTGTGAGCCTATCTTGGAGCTAAGACTGCAGTCATTTAAATAACCTCAATTCCAAGCAGAGAGAAGACCCTTCCAAGAGCAAGTGGGACATATGAACTGTTTCAGTTTTGGCAAAGGGTGAGAGAAAGATGAGGCCATCATATAGGCATGTAAGAATAAATCAGCTATATATTCAGAATATAGCCATAAAAAATCAAATATAATTATACAAAGAAAACAAATTACACAAGATTAAAAAAGTATTGCTTGAATGTAAACAATCTATCCAGTAGCTGTTTCAAAAGTTTAAACAAAAAAAGACAAATAATTGGAAAAATGAAAACTAGTTCTAAAGCATCCTTTAAATAGCAGAGAAAAACAAAACTGTGATTCCAGAATATGTAAGAGAAAAATTTAAAAATGAAAAACATTTTAGTCTTCCACTTGACTAAAGTTTATGGGATGTCACATCTGAATTCATTGTCAATTCTTTGCTTTACAACTTTTCTGTATTAAGACATGTAAAATCAATGAATAAAGCATTTAACTCAAGGAATTATTTTTAAAACCAAAATAAACTTGTAGAAATCAGGAGAAATGCAATGTTAAAAAAAAAACACACAGGATTTTAACAAAGAAGCAGTTTGACACATTACAGAAATCCAGTTTTCAAATGTTTAGCACACAAAACAGATATCACTACATGTAGATTTTTTTATTGTTCAAATTTTTATTATAATGCACAGTGTGAGAAATGAACTTTTAAATCAACTGATTTGTATGGAAAATTACATGGCAAATAAATTGGACCCATGTTAAAAGAGAAGGTCAGCTAAATGTCCAAACTTAAGGATATAATGGGCACTGCTAAACAGATTAGATTCCAGTCTTCTTTAAGAGGCTTTCTTTCAAACACAATTTTTAACATGGTGAGTTTGTATATCAAGTCCAAAACATTGTGAAATGAGTCTTGATTTTTGCCTGCATACAAAGAAAAAAATAAATATTAAGAGTTGTCGATGACAGAGATTATCAAATGTTAAACTTGTAAATGGATACAGAAAGGTGAAAATTAGTACATGGAAAGTGACAGAAATGTTGTTTATATGTGTTATATATATGGCACATATTCCAAAACTATTGATTTAGAAGAACATGCACAAAATTCAATATTTGTTTTTCTTAAATTGAAAACGAGTTTATTAGAGAAGTAAAGAAATAACAGAATGACTACTCCACAGGAAGGACAGCCAAAACTCAATATTTGTAGAGGATTTGTATTTTCTTTAATATTTTATAATATTTTTCAAATTTCCTCCATTATATTAATATATGCTATTTTTCTGTTATATTAATATTTCTATTATATTATTATTTTTTTCTCTTATATTAATATATGCTATAATTCTACTAAAATATTTTATTTCCAAATTCAAAAATTCTGAACTGCTATTTTTTTTCCCTTTAGTTGCTTGTGTTCTGTCAATAAAATTAACCAAAAGTAATTTGTAAAACACAAGTTAAAATTCTTGAAAAAAGGCATTGTGCAGGAATGTAAATCTTCTAATGATAATGGACAGCATTGATTATGATTGCCTTAAATACTCTACAACTACCCACTGATCAGATCTGGAGTTATCATTTATCTTGTGCACTTAGGAAAAAGAGCCTTAAGCTTTAGGTAACATCTTACGGGTTATACAACTAAAAATGTAACATGTTTAGAATCTAACTCTTGGAAAATTTTATTCCAAAATAAGTACTTCTACCCACTCTGCTATAATTCTTCCCCACATAATAAATGGAATAACACATAAAACTATTATCATTGTGTCCCAAATAGTTTTTTTCATAATATATTTGTCTACAATTGAAATATACATAAGGACTTGAATAATATAGTTTTAAATGACAACCATATTTTCTTATTTTCCACATCAGTTGCTTTAAAAACATATATTTAGACTGTAAATTTGATACATATATCATGACTTCTACCATTTGGATTTCTAAAAACATATGTCTGGAAATGTTCAAAACCATGTTTAATCAAACAAAAAGTAGCACAACAGAAATGCAAACAAATTAAAAGATTCAATTGTTTTTATAGAGAGACCAAGAAAATACCCAAATAGGAATGAAAGAAAAAATGAGTGTAAATGTTCAGCATTCTTGCTATTTTAATTACCTAGAGTACTCTCTTCTCTGCATGACTCTAATGAAAGCATTTTTCACTTCTTTGTTTCTAAGACTATAAATGAGTGGATTCAGCATGGGAATCACAATAGTATAAAACACAGAAGCCACTTGATCCCTTCCCAAGGAATAAGACTTTCTTGGTTTTAAATAAGTAAAAATCATAGTTCCATAAAAGATGGTGACTCCCAAGAGATGAGTGGCACAAGTAGAGAAAGCTTTCTGTTTTCCTGAAGTGGAATTAATTTTCAGGATAGTAGAGAGAATGAACACATAGGATGCAGATATTGTGATAAGGGACACCATCAGGGTGGAACCAGCGATAATAAATATCAGAATTTCAATGTTGTATGTGTCAGTGCAGGACAGAGATAAAATTGGGGACGTGTCGCAGAAAAAGTGATGAATTACGTTTGACTTGCAGAAATGCAGTCTGCTCATGCAAACCACGTTGACAAAGGAGTCGATAAAGCCAATCATATAGGGCCCAGTGACCAGAGCATGGCAGAGCCTTCCGGACATAATAACTGGGTAGTGTAGAGGACAGCAGATAGCTACACAGCGATCGTAGGCCATGGAGGAGAGAAGGTAACACTCAGCAGTTCCCAAGAAGACAAAAAAGAACATCTGGGTAAAGCAGCCCCTGAAGGAAATACAGCTGGAAGTCAGTAAGTTCGCTAAGGTTTTAGGTGTGATGACAGTTGAGTAACTGAGGTCAATAAATGACAGGTGAGTGAGGAAGGAATACATGGGAGTGTGAAGCTGGAGGTCCAGGCGGATTATCAGTATCATCCCCACATTCCCCAGCACAGTAATTAGGTATATCAGGAGAAATACGGTAAAGAGAGCCAGCTGCATCTCTTCAGAATCCGTCAGTCCCGTTAGGATGAAGTCAGGCACATTCGTGTTATTCCTTCTACTCATCATGCTCAACGGCTTTAAACTGCTGAGAAACCAGAGTTGATACTTAGCAGGAATGACTTTAAAGGGTTCTGTTTACATGAATGACCTAGCATTTAATAATTAGTTTAGCATTCTATAAATTGATAAGACATTTATATAATATGACTAAATAATTTTATTGCCAATATTTGCACGTTATAATAAAATGTAACATATTGCATAATAATAAACCTGACATTGTTTTGAATGCCTTCCTTTATTAATATATTTAATCCACCTGAAAATATTATACCATAGATACTATTAATCACATATTTTAGGGGAGAAAACAAAGTATGGAGGGTTTGAGTAACTTATCCGAAGTCAGATCAATTAAATGTTGACACTGATTCTTCTAAGATATATTAACGTCAGAGAGAAGGCTTATAATACTATATCTTTGTTTATAAATAATTTCAGAAAACTTGAGAAAAGAGCTAGATATGTAATACAAAATGAAACAGTTTTATTGTATCATTTACTTCCCTTTTGTTTCCAATATTATTTAATACTAATTTTCAATAAATTTCACCCTGGTGGATTTTAGTAGACTACATTAAAATTATAGATGATATATAAGTATAAATTTATAAAATATGTGATGTTTTCCTGACTTAACAATCAAAACCTAATTTCTTCTAAGAATTAACTTTTAAAATACGTACTTTTCTTGCAGGCTCTAATTCCATCAACTCTACATTTGTTACAACCGCTAACAGTACTTAGGGTAAAGACTAAATGATATGTGTAGATATTAATGTATTATTCTGATAAAGTCTCCATTTTATTTTATCTGAAATAAAATCTGAAACAAAGTCTTCCAGTTTTGAAAATCATACTTACTATGTGTGAGCCAAAATTGGTGAAAAAGTTTTCTTCTTATATTATCTGGAAATTTGTCAATCTCAAATTTTTGTTATTAAATAAAATATGAAAACTGTTTAAGGTGATGAAATTTTTCATAATATCTGTTTTCCTTAAGATAAGTTGCCTTTACATTTTTTGTGCATTTATTATGTTTTATTCTGAGTTAAAATAAACCAACCTAGAAATTTGCTTAGGTCCAGGTCAAATGGAAAGATTACCAAGAAGTCGTGTATCAAAGAATACTGGCAGTGACTGTGACCATAAGATTATTCTTTCCCTCACTCTGATAATTCCAGAGGACCTCATATACTAGAGGCTGATGATAATGCACCTTTCAGTAATCCCTGGGGACCATTTGCCAAGGAAGATTGCTCGGCATGTTTCCAAGGACAAAAGTTCAAGCACTAAATGCAGGCATCTTACATTTTGCTCAAAGGTTTCCCTTTTTATCTTAGAACACACAAATGAAGGAAATTATGGATTGGTCTTTTCGTGTGATGTTCACAGTTTTTTACTGGGGTGGTGGAGAAGCCATTTCCATAACAATACTCTATGACTGACAACATCAAAGATGGAATAAACGTATCTTTCACAGTTTTTTTTTAATTTTTAAAAGTATGATACTATCATAGAAATAAAACATGTTAATTAGAAAAGAATCAAAATATAACACAATTCAAAAAAGTAAATGAAAACAATTCGAAACTGTCATTAACATTTTGTTAAAGTATTTTTCCTAATTATTTTTCTTTGTGCACTTAATGCTTATTTGTACATGTACTTGTAGATTGCATAACAATTATTGTACTATATATTTAGTGTTTTTTCCTCATTTGATAACCAAAATTGTATGCTATGCCGTGAGCTATGTTATATTAGCCTTTTATAAACTGCACAATTTTATGGTTCATGTACTGGTTAGTGCCCCATAACTTACTAAATTAATGAAGCATTCACTAGCTGATAAATACACATTTTGAAGCATTACCAAATCATGGTGTAGGTTATTCATTCTGGTGTGGTAGTGTCACCTAATTCATCTACATAAAGCATTTGTATAATATATTTTATTATTTCCATGTACTTTTAAAAATTTTATAAAACAAAAATGAGAGCAGAAAGGCAAAATCAGGGCCGGGCATGGTGAGTCACGCCTATAATCCCAGCTCTTTGGGAGGCCAAGGTGGGCAGATCACATGAGGTCAGGAGTTTGAGACCAGCCTGAAAACCATGGTGAAACCCCGTCTCTACTAAAAATACAAAATTAGCCCCGCATAGTGGCACAGGCCTGTAATCCCAGTTATTTGGGAGCCTAAGGCAGAACTGCTTGAACCTGGGAGGTGGAGGTTACAGTGAGCAAAGATTGTGCCATTGCACTACAGCCTGGGCAACAAGAGCAAACTTCTGTATCAAAAAAAAAAAAAAAAAAAAAAAAAAAAAAAAAAAAAAAAAAAAAAAAAAAAAAAAAAAAAGAAAAGAAAAGAAAAAAAGCCAAAATCAGCCCCGAGACTAACAAACATTTTATAATTAATTAAGTAGACAAAACTTACTTCCTCTGTATATAATCAGGTTACATTATTTTCTTAAATATGAGTTACATATTAAAATAAGGAAGAGCTGAAATATTCTACTGAGAATTATTTGCCCAAGGTGAGGAAGTAAAGGAAGAATCTGAAACAATATGCAATGTGAATAAGAGTAAAATAATAAAGGGAATCTTAAATCATGATAATAAAATAAATTTCATATAAATTTAAAAGTGAGTCTAGAAGGATAGTGTACCCATAATATAGAATTTCAGGAGATAATCTGTTGGTAGGTATAAGCAGCTATATTGGTATGTATTCATTGTACCTTTGATGAGCTTTGAAAAGGGTGATTGTATTCATAAGAAATTTAGAGATCCTGAGACAGGTTGATTTGAAGATTTAAAAGCCAGCATCACACTCTTTAACAATAGACAACGTTAGGGTTTAAACCAAATAAGAGGTAAAAGGTAACTATGTGGTTATGACTGCTCATAACCTGAATAGACTTGATGATTGTAAAATCTCCATGAGCAAGGGGTTTTCTTGCTCAATGTTTTTCTAACATTGCAAACCATTTTTCTCAGGTTCAGAGTTGTTTACAATGGCAGGAGAATTATTTTGCCATTTATTATGTCATTGCAGAAGCCTAATTCTGATAAGATACTTTATTTTATTTATTTATTTTTATTATACTTTAAGTTCTGGTGTACATGTGCAGAATGTGCAGGTTTGTTACGTAGGTATACACGTGCCATGGTGGTTTGCTGCATCCATCCCTGTCATCTACATGAGGTATTTCTCCTAATGTTAGCCCTCCCCAATCTCCCCACCCACTGCTATCCCTCTCCTAGCTGCCCCCACCCCTCAACAAGCCCTGCTGTGTGATGCTCCCCTCCCTGTGTCCATGTGTTCTCACTGTTCAACACCCACTTATGAGTGAGAACATGCGGTGTTTGGTTTACCGTTCTTGTGTCAGTTTGCTGAGAATGATGGTTTCCAGCTTCATCCATGTCCCTGCAAAGGACATGAACTCATCCTTTTTTATGGCTGCATAGTATTCTATGGTGTATATGTGCCGCATTTTCTTTATCCGGTCTGCAATTTAAATGGAGACATAATGTAATGTTCTAGGTAATTATATTTTTTAGATTGATTTATTATTTATTTAGAGACAGAGTCCTGCTTTGTTGCCCACTCTGGAGTGCCGTTGTGCTATCTCAGCTCATTGTAACATCCACCTCCTGGGCTCAAGTGATCCTCCTGTCTCATCCTCCGAAGTGTCTGGGACTACAGGTGCTCTCCACCAGGCTTGGCTAAGTTTTTGTACTCTTTGTAGAGATAGGGTCTCACTATGTGGTCCAGGCTTGTCTCAAACCCCTGAGCCCAAGCAATTTTCCTGCCTTGGCCTCCCAAAAGTGCTGGGATTACAGGTGTGAGCCATAGTGCCCAGGCTTAGGTCATTATATTTTAAACTCTGTTACCTATGCCTCTTCTATTCTCTCTCTCTCTCTCTCTCTCTCTCTCTCTCTCTCTCTCTCTCTCTGTCTTATGGATTGTTTACTTTTTTTTTTTCATCTTTGGTTCAATAAAAAAATTACTTTTTTTGATAGATTTCAAATACTTATTAACTTGCTTTTTCATTTGTTATTTTAGTTATTTTTGTTTTAACATTTTATTTCCCCTACTTTATCAGGTTGGATTCATTATTTTTTCTCTAGCACCTAGTAAAAGTATTTTTTATGGTTACTTGTTTAATAATACCAGAAGTTAGTATTTGCATTATTCATCCAGGTGTCACTTTTCACCTATATACAGAATGATCTGAATTATTCCTATTATGGCTTATTATATAAATATTCTAACGTTAAATTTCTCATTTTTTATTTTACTAAGATTAACCTCAGTTATGCTTAGTCTTTATTAAAATAATAGTAAAATTAGGATGCTAACTTTTTTAAATTTTGAGTTAAAATTAATTTTACTTTATAAATATTTATTTGGAGTCTTGCTCTGTTGCCCAGGCTGAAGTGCAATGGCACAATCTTGACTCACTGCAATCTCTGCCTCCTAGATTCAAACAATGCTCCTGCCTCAGCCTCCCAAGTAGGTGGGGCTACAAGCATGCCCAACACGCCCAGCAAATTTTTGTATTTTTTTTTAATAGAGAAGGTGTTTCACCATGTAGGCCAGGCTGTTCTCAAAATCCTGACCTCAATTGATCTGTCTGCCCAGGCCTCCCAAAATACTGGGATTACAGGCGTGAGCCACTGTGTCCAGACTGTATCTGTTGTCTTTAGCTATTAATTTTAGTTATTTTTTCTACCCTTCCTCCTATTTCCCTATTTTAAAAAGCAAATATCTGTGCAAATTCCTAGCCATGCTACACTGGTTACTCCAAGTAACAGATAATAATTTAAATTTATTTAAAGTGGACTTTTAATCTTAATATGTGGCTATGAGGGTGAGTCAGAATCTCTGAAATCAAAACTCAATTTTATTGAATTTATTTTATTTTCATTGACTAATTTGTTTCTTCAGAATTTTTTGAAATACTTATGGGTATGAAAATTGTTTTAAAAAAGTTTTAAAAAACTTTTGATACCAAAATTTTTCTTAAAGTTGGAGAAATAGAACATAAACTCAAGGAACAAATGACTGACAGACACATTACAAGGGCACACTCTTTTAACGGATGGAACCAAAACTAAGAATGTTTATTTTGAAGCCTGATACATTAAACATATTTTAAATTGAGTGCCTTTGCTCAGCGTATTAAAAAAGAAAGGAGATGTCTGGACTATTTCACACAGCAGGTTACTGCCAAGGACTTAGTTTCAAAGAATACCATTAATCATCTGATATGAGAAAGATCAAGAGTGCTGGGAGAGTGAAGCGGAAGGAATGAGTGGTGAAAAGGCAAGGCTTATCCTGGAAAGACCTGTGTTACAGAATCTAGAGGGAAGGTGCACACAGAGCAACTAGAAGAGAGAACGATGGAAGATATGAATATGCCAGGGGAAATTGAGAGAAGCATATTGAGAAGAGTGTATAAGGACATTCAGGCACAATTTTGGGTTTATAAAATATATTATTATATGTTATGATGAGCAAACAAAAGTAGGGTATGGGTTTGCTCCTAGAAACAGACTAGCAATAAAACAAAATAATATTAAAAGAGAAAATTGATACATAATTTTATTAATGCTAAGCAAATAAGAATATTTGAAATTATCTATAGAAAATATACACTCAATACAATTAAAAGTAAAAATATATCCATTAGAATCAGGATAAATGTAATAAAGTGTAAAAGCCATGATATTTCATACACTTATTAAAATGATCATTTTATTCAGAACAGATGAATGTGTAGTGCTAAAGTGAATTTCCATTCTCCTCTGAAGTTTCAGGTCAGCTGAAATGAACTGACAATAGATAAACAAGAGAAAAGGCATGCAACTTTATTAATCTGAATAAGCACAGGAGCCACTCAAAATATGACACTCAGAGAAGTCTCAGATGGTTGACACATAAACACCCTTTCCATAAGAGAGAAATGAGAGCTCAAAGCATAGACAGTTTGTTTGTAAATGATTATAGTAGGAAACTGAAGGGAACCAGCAATTTAAGGGAAGAGACAGAACTTTGTTTTGAACAAATGCTGTCTATTATGCAGATAAAATACATAATCTCTTGGAGCTGCCCTCGGATAAAAAGTGTGAGTATGGTGGGTATGGTGACAACTTTTAGTCTCTTCTCTTTTTCAGTGATTAATCTTTCCTAGCTAATTAATGAGATACCTAAAGAAGGAGTTTAAGATAATTGCTTTTCTTTTCAGAAGATGTTTCCT
This sequence comes from Plecturocebus donacophilus, assembly GCA_004027715.1. Taxonomy (NCBI): domain Eukaryota; kingdom Metazoa; phylum Chordata; class Mammalia; order Primates; family Pitheciidae; genus Plecturocebus; species Plecturocebus donacophilus. The sequence goes on along the minus strand of PVKP010005544.1, from coordinate 28,823 downwards.
CAGTCAGATAAGAAAATTCAAGAGCGTGTCCCTCCTGTGCTTCTTGGGAGAGAAGCAGAGAAGGTTAATAAGTCTTTGGCTTGGAGACAACTTCTAAGGTCTTGCAATTTCTTATTTCAAAGTGATCAGTGTGCCAAAGTGTCATGCTTTGCAATATCATTTTCTGAGCCCCAACCATGTGCACACCCAGGTCCATTCCCATGAACTATCATCAGCCACTCCCGAGACTGAAGACGGATATTCTCTTTACAGAAGGTTGGTTTGTGATATATGAAGAGATGAGAATTCCTAATCAGTTGTCTTCTATTATTTACATTCATATATACAGCATACAACTTTGTGAATACTTAGTTCCATATTTTAGCCATTCGGAAAAAAAGGAAAAACATCATTTGGGAAGATATACATCTGTAAATCACTGTACTATATTTAATATATGAATTAAGAAATGTTTGATAAAGAATTCTAGAAATTCAACTAAATTGACATTAGTTGAGTAAGATTATGTACAAAGCTGTCCAAACACCAAAGAAATATACAAATACTAGTAAAACAGAGCCTGTGACCTTAATGAATTCATCAGTGTGCTTCCACATACAAATGAAAACAAAAGAAAATATTTACTTAAATATTTACTTAAATATTACTTTAAAAATATATTTACTTAAACACTTCATATTGATACATTTGCTAGTTATTATGAAGTGTGCGAATATGAATAGGCAAACTTTTCTCTCAAAGAGCTTACAATCTTCCTGGAGAGTAATATTATAAGCATATATATTTTCTTTTAAAAGAGGCTCATCAAATTAATGTTCCATTCCTTTCAACACAAATTTTAAATATGACACCCCAACTCTGATAATTATTCATTCATTCTTAGACATGAAAGGGAGTACTGATAAAACTTTTTCAATGGTTATCTTCTAACAACACCTGGGCAAGTTCATTAAATCAGGAATAAGTCTCTTTTCAAGGAAAGCACCACTACTCCAACCCACACACATGAACACATACAGACACATTTTCTTCCTTTAATACTGGAGAATTAACAATGTCTTTCTTTTTGATTTGATGATGCAATAATCTCTGTATATATCCAAAATGATCTAGGGATTATGCTGCAGCTAGTGAGACATTCTATACAAAATTAAACTCTACTTTATAAAAAGTATGCCATAAACAGATCACTTTTCTGTGTAACCAAAAATTGTGTTCATAGATACATGATCAAGAACTTAACCATTAGGCACAAATGACTCCATATTATCAAGAGATTTCTCTATACTATCTATTGTCTGTTGTTCCATTAGTGTTTGCACTGAAATTACTTCAATCTTTTGTTTTTCCCTGTGCTAATATTGCTTTGTTATTTTTGTTTGTTTATTTGTTTACTTAGTTCTGGACTCCTTGCTTTCAGGTGATCAGCTGTCATTTTATATTTTTAGTAGAATTTAACTGTTTTTCTCTCTTAATCTTCCAATTTTCTACTCAATTTGCTACTAGCTGAAAAAAGAGTGTCAAATTATATTGTCAGTTTAATTTTTTTTTAGTTTTTAAGATTTTTTTTCTTAATGTTTGTGGGTACATAGTAAATGTCTATATTTATTGAGTACATAAGATGTTTTGATACAGGCATAGAATGTGAAATAAGCACATCATGGAGAACGATTAATCCTTCTTCTCAAGCATTTATCCATTAAGTTATTATGTAGGTGCAAAAGTAATTGTGGTTTTTGCCATTTTTGTTTTGTTTAATGACAAAAATCACAATTACTTTTGCACCAGTCTAATGCAAACAATCCAGTTACGTGGTATAAAGTGGGCACAGAATAAAAAAATTGCATGTTCTCAATTTAATAATTTTAAATCTGTTTCAGTGTGATGGCATGCTCACATACGGATGTGCAGATGCCTGATTTCCTTGAACACATCTATGTCTGAATGATTTATATGCTGAATTGACCTTCAAATACAGTGAGTCAGTGGTCCATATAAACAAATAAAATAATGATTCAATTCATAAACTTCAACCCTCTAAGTGCTCATTTAGTTTGTGTTATGCTTTTTGAGGTTACTTTACTATTTTCCAGTTATTGGTGTAATTGAATTCCTGAAGCCATCCAGGTTTGTTTTAATTGTAATGTGCATAAATTTCTTATGGAAAAAGTTTTCTATGTATAACTCTCAGAAGAGCATTTTTCACATCTTTGTTCCTCAAACTATAAATGAGTGGATTCAGCATGGGAATAATAATCGTATAGAATACAGATGCCACCTGTGCCTGGGTCAGTGATGATGTGTTATCAGGTTGCAGATAGGTGAAAATCAGAGACCCATAAAAGATAGTTATACCCGTGAGGTGGGATGCACAGGTGGAGAAGGCCTTCTGCCTGCCTGCTGCCGACTGGATCCTCAGGGTGGCTGAGATGATGGCGACGTAAGTGACGGTGATGATAAGGAGAGAGCTGAGAAGAGTGAATCCAGCTAAGATAAAGATTACCATTTCTGTGCTGGATGCATCTACACAGGACAGTGCCAAAAGAGCTGTGGTGTCACAGAAAAAATGATTGATGCTGGAATCACAGAATGCCAAACTGCTTATCACACAGACGGATATCAGGGAATTTGTGAAACCTATCGCATAGGGCATTACTCCCAGCCAGTTGCATACTTTCTGGGACATGACTACTGAATACAGTAAGGGATTGCAGATTGCTACATAGCGATCGTAGGCCATTGATCCCAGAAGGAAACACTCACTACACACCAATCCAACAAAAAAGTACATTTGAACAAAGCAGGCAACAAAGGAGATGGATCTCGGATTGGATTGGAAATTCACCAATGCCTTAGGTGTTACAGTAGAGGAGTAAAATATGTCAATGAATGCTAAATTGCTCAGGAAAAAGTACATAGGGGTATGGAGCCGAGAATCAATTCTGATTAACATGATCAGTCCCAGGTTTCCCAAAACAGTGAATAAATAAATGAAGAGAAACATCAAGAAAAGACTGACTTGTAATTCAGGGTGATTTGCAAATCCAGAGAGGATGAAGACAGCCACCTCAGTGAAATTGTTGCCAGCCATTTATATCAACTCAGGCCTTTGACTTACCTGCTGAATGACAATAAGGAAAGTTAGAAAAGGATTCAAATCTAAAGGCCGTATATACAATCAGAGTTGACTCAGACTCTAATAATGAGTTACAAATGGAAAGTAAAATTTAAAACTTCAAGTTAGTTAGAGATTTATGCATAATTTTTATTTTTTACAAAACTGACAAACATTAATACAAAAAAATTCCCAAGTTCACGATTGAGTGAAATAAAAAATATATATCTAGAAGGATGTGTAGAAATTCCTCCTGAGAGGTACCATTCTCTAACCCTGTCTGTCACTGGGTCTCGCAATTTATGTGATGAAATTAATTGCATCTAACAAATATAGCACATTAATGAAATTAATTGTATCTAAAGAATATAGCAACTTATCTAATGAAATTAATTTGTATTTAATAAATACAGCAATTTATCTAACAAAATTAATTATATTTAATGAATAGAGCAATTTATCTAATAAAAAATTTGATATGATAAGACCAAATGAGGAATTTCATCTATAGCATAGTTGAAATTCTCTCACATGTGTTTGTTTATACAACATGATTGTTTCCAAATATAAAACACATATTTATCTATGACATCAGGCGCTAGCCAATTCGTTGCTGAATAGCAGATTTAAGGCAATAATATAAATGTTAAAAACAGTAAAACAAACTTGATTTATTACATTTACCCCAAAACCTAAAATGCAATAAAAAAAAAAATAAGAATTAAATTATAAGGTGAGAACCCTAGAAACTAAAGAACTTAATTGCCTAATTCATTTAATGTAAATATGTTACAAATAGATGCAATAGAAACTAGCCTGCCATGCACAGTTAAATCACCTTTGTTTAGATATTTAGCGCACTCCTTGAGTAAACAAAATGGACTTGACAATAATAATTATTAAAAATACTAATGTAACATTATTATTACTGTTATTATATCAAATCTAATTAATCATTTAATGTGTTCCATAGTTACAAATGTTTCTATTTATCCATTCATTTACTTGATGAGCATTTATTCAACGAAAGCATTTTGTCTTGCCCATGTTGAAGGGCATTTTTCTTAAAGCCTTATGTAAGAGGCAGACATTAAAAAAATAACAAGTTTCTCAACGTGAGGAACATGCAAACTATACTCACAGACAGACAGACACACAAATTTTAGGAACAAGAAGATGAGAAAATTAGATGTACCTGGGATTCAGTCTTCCAGAGGAAATATCCTATCTTTCAGCCATCTTCCACTTATTTTCAGATTTGTTATATTTGCCTCGTCTACAATTCTGAATACCATGAATTGTCAGTATAATGACTTGGCTCTGTTGTTGTTGCTGTTGCTATTGTTACTTAGCATAGAGATCTATTTCCTATATAATGCAATCTAAATATTATGATGTCGATGAAAAAAATATTAGTGGTTTTGATGAGTATACTGGGTATTGTATATATTACCTTCCATGAATAGGATGGAAATAAGAGCCATATTGACCTCTTGTGAACTTGCTTTTTATGAACATGCTTAAGAATTAAAAATTTGTATTTTTTACTCAAGCCTGGATTCCAATTTAGAATTAGTTTTTGTCTTAGTGTGTTTCTAAAGTAATCTCACAGCAAAATATCTTCTTCTGAAAGCTGGTGTGTTAAGCAGTATTCTTATACTTTCAACTCTTTCTCAGAAAGTTTAAACTCACCTAATAAACAGTTTGGTCAATTAGCATCTTAGATCTCTTGAGATTCATATTTTATTTTTACTCCAGGGTCTACTCTTAATTTTCCTGGGGTGTATCTCTAATGGAAGTGTTAGGAAATATATATTCCTCATTTTTCAATGAGAGCAGACATTGAAAAATTCAATTGATGTAGTTTTAAAAATCATGTTATTTTCATGTTATTGGTAGATATGTATATGAAAAATTAAGTTATTATGAAAATAAAGGAGACATATGATGCTAGGGAATCTCAGATAACCACTGCATTTGTGTTTCCCAGATAATCCTCCCATGAAACAGAAGTAAGCTTTCCTACTCACGGACTTAATGATATTAATATGTATTGAAATTACATTACCATCTATGTCAACAAACACCAATGTGTTTACTTTTAACTAAGGCATTTAATTACTTTTAATTCTTCTTAATGATAGGTACGTAATAAATATGCCATCTAAAAAAATCAACAAGAAACCTAAAATAAAAATCAAACTCATGCTCTCCATTTAATGCTTGATGTATGAGTAAATACAATATTTCTCACAATTGCATTCACATTATTTGTTTGCTTGTTTGTTTGTTTTAGAGCTGCTTCCTATCCTACACTACTGTATAGATTCTAGTTTATTAGGTTTAGTATTGACCCATAAAATTAAAGTTTTCAAAATGCCTCACATTGAGTGGATTATACTTTGACAAAGACTAGCTTGGAAGGATCTCACAGACTTGTCTAATGAAATTCTTCTACTGTGATTGTTACATTCTTTTATATTACTTATATTTAAAAGGGGCTTATTTTTTAATTGACAGATAATAACTGTATATGTTCATGGAGTACATAGTGTTGTTTCAAAATATATAATATATAGGAATCAGATCATATATATCTATCAGCTAAAAACTTTATCATTTCTTTGTGTTGGAAATATCCAATATCCTCCTTCTAGCTTTTGAAACTACATAATATGTTATTGTTAACTACAGTCATTGTACAGTAGTACAGAACAATAGAACACATTCCTCTTATCTAGCTGTAATTTTGTATCCTTTAACAAACATCTCCCTAGTGTTAAATAATGAAACAAGACAGATTGCTTATGGGAAAAAAAATACATTTTTTGTAGTAATAGAAACCATCTCTAATATTTGAGATTTTTAAAAAAGAAGTAAAGTCTACTATAGATGTGCCATATCACTTACTGATGATCAATATTATCAGATATTAAGACAACATAAATGTTTGCAGTAGTCCTCCATTTTCTGTGGTTTTACTTTCTGTTGTTTCAGTTACCCTTGGTCAATCAGTCTGAAAATATCAAAAGGAAAATTTCAGGAATAGACAATTCATAGGTTTAAATGTGTTTTCTGAGTATTGTTATAATGGTTCCATTTTGTTAGTAGTTATTGTTAATCTTTTACTGTATCTAATTTAAAATTAATCAATATTGCAATTATGAATATATAGAAAAAAACAGTATATATCAAGTTTGATACTATCTGAAATTTCAGGTATCCACCAGCGGTCGTAGATTCTTTGAGGATAAGTAGAGACTACAGTATTTTTTTTTTCCCCTACTAAGTGTGCAACTTGAGAAAATAAAACTTTGAAATAATTGGGTTGTACACCAGCAATCTCAATGTGTCATCTACTCTCTTACTTATTTGTTCAATATAAATTGATTAAACAGCTATTAGATGGCAGGTACTATGCTTTGTGTGAAATATGAAAAAATATCATTTCTCCTTTCACGCTAGACTTAATTGCCTCTTTAAAGATTCAAATTTATCTCAGCTATTTAATATTCGGATATTTGGTTTATTAAATAGCTGATATTTGGTTTATACAGTTGGTATAGGGGCTATTGTTGACCAAATTACAGGATAGTCATGTACTAACTACTTGATTAATTGAATTTACATTTTTCTATACATTTATTTTGATTTCTGTCAATCAACTCTTTTTTAACTTTTTCTTAAACATATTTAGACCTACAGATTTTCCATAAACACTTCTTCTAGCTTTATTAATGTTAAAATTAATCACAGTGTGAATATTAAGAAATTTATATTGAAACAATAATATTAGCTAAACACAGACTTAATAATCTTACTAAATTTTCCACTAAAGTCCTATTTTCTCTTCCAGGATCCAATCCAGGATGCCACATTGTGGTTAGTGTCATGTCTCCTTTGCCTATCGGAGTCTGTTCCTGTTCTATATTCTTTCCTTTTCTTTCATGACTGTGATACTTTTTCAGTACATATCGAATATTTTATAGGATATCCTTCAATTGAACTTTGCCTGATGTTTTCTCCCAATTAAGTTGAGGTTTTTCATGATTGGGAAGAGTTCTAGAGAGGCAATCTGTAAACGATCCTCCATTTTATCACAGGACACATGACACTGATAGGTGATATTACTAGTGATATTAAACTTGATGACTTAGTGTGTGCCAGACTTTTTACTATAGAATTACAATTCTTTCTTTGTACTTATTCAATATTTATTTGAAGAAAGGTAATTTAGACTATGTAAATATTTCATTACTACTTTTTTACCATTTATCAATATGTTTGTTTCCTGTAGCAATTTTTACTGTGGTGTTTTGGTAGAAATGTACTATTTTCCTTATTCTTTCAATATATTGAAATTATACTTAAATGAAGAGTTATTACTTCTCTCCAATATATTTATTTATTTGGTCTTCTATTTAAACCAATATGCACTCATAATTGTATAGTCTTTGGGTTATTATCCCATATTGACATCAATTATTTTGTTGCTCAAATCGTTCTAGCTTTGCTAATAGAATCACCGTCAGGTTGGCTCCTGGGCTCTTTGTTCTTTGAACATGTCCCTGTCCTTTAAAATTCTTTTCATCATTTTTGTTTTGTTTTTAGTGCTTATACTATAGCAGCACAAAGTGTTCCAGGTCGTCTTGTATTTTCCTGGACTCAGCTCTAAAGTTAACCACTTCTCCAAGGATTCTTGCTTTTATGAGACTATGGCATTTAGAAAAAAGGATCTGAACAATACTTTACTATTATTATGCTTGTACTCATATTTTCCTTTAATAATAAATTACACATATTTTAATACTTTTACATTCTCAACACTTTGTAACCATAATTTCAAAGAAAGACTTTATGCTATAGTGGAAAATGCTTAAATTTGGAAAACATAATTCTGAATTTGTGTCCAGAAATGTCATATACTTACTTTGTGACCATGTGAAAGTTTCTTAAGCTCTTATATCGTCAGTGTCCATGTTTGCAACATGACAATACTAGTACCTGCCTCATGTGTCTGTGAATATTCAGTTAAATTTCATATAGGAAACATTTAGAGTGATGTTGAGGATAAGCATTCACTTAATATCTATTCTATGTAGATAATAATATGTGACTTTATAATAATCTGTTACATTTATACATCCACATTTATTACACTGTTTTCTCCACCATTGAGTGTCTCCATTAATCATGGTTTTAATGTGTTTTTTTAATGCAAAATTACATTAAATGCAATTGATTTTCTTTAGGTAAATAACTGAAAGTACTATTCTGGAATCAAAACTATGACTTTCCATAACACACTGCTTTGAGGCATTTTAGGATGGTTGGACAAATGTTTATTTCTATGAACATAGTACCTGACCATCAGTTTTGTAATTTCATCTACACTTGCTATCTATATCTTATCAAGCTCCACATTTAACAGAAATTGATAAATCAAAGATTATTTTATTAGAAATTTATTTTATAGGTATACATGAGGAAAGGATCCTCATACCTTTATTTACTATTTATATGACCATCTCTTTAAGTGTTATTGAAAGCCTTATTTAAAATGTAGCTTTTTTTTAACTGTAATATAGTTTGAAGAATCTCTAATTTATTATTATTTATCTATTTACTTTTCAATATCAAATATGCTAGTATATGACAGGTAGAAAATCAATTCTATGAAATAATTAACTTCTCAATTTATTAAACAAACAAATGTTGAGCATTTACTATGTGATAATCACTTTCCTGGTAACCTCGGGACCATGGTTAAATAAGATAGATACAGTCATTTTCTTACAGAAACAAACAAATCGAAAGAGAGGTTAAAAGTGAAAACAAAAAGTTATAATTTATTTTTGCAATGCAATGTGTAATGATAAAACGATGAAAGAAGGAGCTCAATTTTCTCAAAGACATTATTATGAAATACTTTGGAGAGGTAAAATTCTGAATTTGAGAATAATTACTATATTGAAGGACAAATACTCTAAACAAAATGACAGACATATAGAATGGCACAGAGAGAAGAATTTACACCATAGTGAATTGAGGAAAGCAAGTTATTTACTACAGAAGGAATCTTTAGTATAAGGTTGGAAAATGGAATCTTTAGAAATATTTGCTTGACTAAGGTTATTTAGTGACTGATGGAGAAGCCATCCATAATCTAAGGTCTTGCTAGATCTGATAAATTCATTTTTGTTGCCTTTTTATATTACAAACTAAAGCTATTGGGAAATTTTTCCTAACTATTGATAGTTTAAGTAGCGAATATTTAAAGACTTCTAGGTTTCTTATAGTTTTAATGGTGTTCCTAAATAACACCCTTCTATGTAAGTTTATAGTATTTCAGAAAGTCTGTGCCCTTGATTTTCAGCTCCTACTACTTAATTTAAAATGCTTCTCTTTTCATGATTTTGGGCCAATGAGCATAATCTCAAATCCATTACTGAGTGAAAAGACAGAGAAACCTTACTTTCTCAAATTGTTTCTCATGAAGTTAGTAAATAATATGTAGAAAGAAGATCATGATCAATCATTGTATTTTTGTTAATTTTCACATTGTTGGTATTATCTTTTTTTCTATTTTGAAGATTTTATTATAAAGTATATTCATTATTTCTATTTACTTAAAATAACTACACTTAAATAAATACAATAATTGCATTCTGAAGTAATTAGATTCTATACAAATTTTTGGAAAATATTTAGGCAAAATATCAAAACAAAATGTTTATGTATGTTTTACAAAAAAAGCCATTATTTGGAATCTATGGATATGAAAATTATTTTTAAAATGGAGAAATTTATCATTATGTTATAAATTACATTGTTAAATGTAAAAGCCTAAAGTATGCAAGACTAAGAGAGATATACTTTGGTAGACTTAACGTCAATTTAAAGTTTGGTGAATGATTATGAGATATTATTCAGAAAGCTGCTTTTTATGTCCTAGGAACTCCCTTATTAGGCAATATTTTGATTTGAAAACTTGGTTATAATAATAAAAGTAATTACTTTTTGTAAATGCATATGCTGTTATTAAACTATTTGACAATGAGATTCTTCTGAAAGAAATTATGAGCTATATAGAAACAATGAAATAAAATATGCTTTAACACATTTAATTATGAATTTGCATAACTTTCATTGTCAAGCATTAACAAAACAAATTCATAGACTTTTATAGATTTTAACAGATATGATTTATTGCTATGAACTCTGATAAACATAAACACGTTTTTCAAACTCAAAACCATTCTTTACTATATATTGCAATAATATCATTTAACAAAGAGCATGCTTACATTCTTAACAATTATGAGGATAACAATACTGCTGGACTGAGATCTGATGGATAGCCAAGTGTTCAGAACCATAGACAACATCTGAAATGGTAGATGAACATATGGGGTTCCAAGAGCCATTTTGTTAAACGTATAACTTTTAGTATTTTTAAATGGTTGTACTCTTTAATGGAAGTTTCCTGAAGGCTGATTTTTGGTGAACTATGATATTCTCTAATGTGACAGAATACCTTCACATTGTTGTTTTGGTGTTTCTGTTAACTGGCAGAATTGGAGTCACCATAAAGAGAAAGCATCTGAGACTGCAGAATTACTTTTTAAAATAAAATATTCAAATTATTACAATTCTAGAAAAAGATGACACGCAAAATACATACAGGAAATTTAAACACTATTTATAAATGTAAATGAGGAGGACATCTGTGTACAAGTATACAAGTATAGGTATATTTGAATTCTAGCTCTCAAATATTGATGTTGTCTGACCTTGGTTGAGTTTTTACTCCTCTGATGCTTGATTTCATCATCTGCAAAATGGCTCAGCTCTTGGGCATTGCTAAGAAGAAGTCAGTACACTTCCTTTAACCAGTTCTCCTTGAGAGATGTGAATGTGTGTTTGAGTGTGTATGTGTGTGCCTGTATGTCTGCTACATGTCTATGTGATTGTGCACCTACTGGTTCTTATATATTTTTCACAAAACTGATGATTGTATTATATATAGGTGACAGTTTATTACATAAGAAGTTAGATTTTCAAAATCACAATTTGGGATCTAAAAAGATTCAAGTTATACCAAAGTGGAATAAAAACATTTTTATCTAAAGGTATTTGAGATTCAACAAATGCAGATAAAAGCTTTATCAGAGCTATTCTTATCAGACTAAAGACAGATTCTTCTGAGAATGAAACACCAATAAATCGCCTCTAGCGGGAGGATTTTCTGCCTGGAAAAAGAAAGGGAACACAGGAATCTGTATGAAACATACAGTACCACAAACTTTATCTCCTATTTGTTCTGTTAGAGGTTCATATGTTCTTCCCATAGAGGCCTTTCTCATCCTTTGCTTTCATGTGGTAAATTAGGTGCGTAAACCCTGGTCTCGAATTATTGAGTGAGCCAGTTCTTTTGTGTGCCCCCATATATATGTGAATAAACTTTGCCTCTTTTCCTGTTAATCATTTCTTTGTCAGTTTAACTAATGGGCCTTCCAACTACTAAACCTAAAAGTGTAAAAGAAAAGTTTCCTATATATGTGTGTGTTATGTGTGTGTGTGCTCACATGTGCACATGTATGTTTCTGAAAGCCAATAATGAATGCATTTTTCACATACACTGCTTTGCAAATACCTTTCTGCCTCCACCCCAAAAGTCCCACATATATTTAACAATGTACTTACTGCAGCATTGATAAATAGTCTTAATTTGTTTCTGGCTAAAATTTCATGTTCACTGAGGAAATATTTTTCTCTTAATGATTATTTTCATGGCTTCTTTGACTTCCCTGTTTCTCACGCTATATATTAGAAGATTTAGTATTGGCAGCAAAAGTGTGTACAACACAGACAGAATTTTGGCTTTATCCTGTGAGTAGCTACAGCTGGTTCCCAGGTAAGTAAATATCATTGTTCCATAGAAGAGAGTCACTACCATTAAGTGGGAGGCACAGGTGGATATGGCTTTATTTCTGCCCCTGGTGGAATGTATCTTTAGGACAGTGAGCAGGATTCCCAGGTAGGAACTAATCACTATCAAAAAGGTAGTCACTGATGTTGCTCCGGAAAGGACAGTAAATAAAACCTTACTGTATTGGGTGTTGGAACAGGAGAGTTGGAAGAGCAATGGAATGTCACAGAAATAATGGTTGATAACATTGGGCCCACAGAAAGACAAACTGAGCAAGCTACTCAGATGGGTGAGGGAGTTTGCAGAGCCCAGCAGGTAGGAAACAGTCACCAGGTAGATGCAGAACGTGGGAGTCATTAGACCTTTGTAGTGAAGTGGGCGGCAAACAGCAAGATACCGATCACATGCCATTGCAGCCAGGAGGAAGCATTCAGTAGTCAGGAACAAGCTGACAAACGAATACTGAAGGAGGCAACCATGATAAGAGATGACTTTCTGTCCTGCTACGTAATTCACCAACATTTTAGGAATCAAGACTGAAGAATAGCAGAAATCCAAGAAAGCCAGCTGGCTAAGGAAAAAGTACATGGGTGAATGGAGCTGGGCACTAGTCAGAATTGTTATGGTAATCCAAATATTGCCCAACACAGTAATGAGATAGATTAATAGAAAAAGCACAGAAAGGACAACATTCATTTCAGGGTTATCAGTCAACCCCAGGAGGATGAATTCAGTTAACACACTGACATTTCTGTCAGCCATTTATATGGCTGCCTTATGAGGGATCTGCAGGGAACAATAGGAAAAATAAAATAACCAAAGAGTACAGTTCGAATAGATAAATTGCTGCTATTAACTTCTTTGGAAAATGTATGATTTTAATTATGCATTATAATTATCCATGGTAAACTCAAATTTTGCATACACCAAAACTTAGCCTGATACAGACCTTTGTTGGATCTAACTAAAGAATATAAATGAACATTATGCACCACATAATAACCTGTGGAGAAATTAGTGTTTCCCTGCAGAGCTCTAATAGGAACACTTGTTTAACAGAGAGTTTAGGAGATGAATTCTGGGTAACAATACATTCCAGATTCCATATTACAAGGCAAGGACCTCATTTCCATTAAGGAAGAAAATTATTTAGCAAAGAATAACAAAATCCCAAACATTCTCAGTATTTAACAGGTGGATTTTTTTATACATCTGGCAAAGTTACTTTCCATGATATTTAGACAGCTAGTATCCATGATGCATACATTAAACGATAACACAAAAGAATGTATATATGTGTATGTTTTTATATATGTGGATATGTGAATGCATATGCATACACATAATTTCATCTAATAAAACATATAGGTTATCTATGAAAAAGGTGAGACTCAGGGTATCTGGAATTCAGAATTTTTTTTTAAATCAAACATTTTCCATTATAATAAAATTGTTAATTTTTAAAAACACATTTATACCAGGAAGTTATCTTCTGCAACTCCAAATGATATTTATCATTTCACCCTCTGATTTCCTATAGCACTTATTATCCAACAGTTTGGATTATCTATACCTGACGCTTTCATAATGTTTTAATTTTTTCATTATTTATTGTGTCATTTTTTCAATATGTTTTAATCTCCACAGCCAAAGTCTCACATTGTATCTCAGGGACAGAGAATGTGTATCTATACATTAAATCATATATGGATATTCTTATATAGAAAAAGTTTATTAAATGTATTTTAAGTTTTATCATTTAACCCAAAATACATAAAAAGTAAGTTTTCAGTATCTAATATATTTGGGAAACACTGAGTTACATATGTTTAAGGAAAATTGTCTTAACTGTACAAGTTTTAGGAGTACTTAATATACTACTGTGGTTGAGAGTTCAAAAACAAAAATATTTTTTATATTAATTTGACAACTGAATCTATTTTCATATAACTTTATGAGTATGATAATTCATAATCCATAATCCAAATTTATTTGAGAATAATATTTCCCTAATATTGAATAAAGAGTAATAAAGACATGGGCTTCTATTTCTACCCCATACTACCAATATGACGTAAAGTAGCTATTTAATAACAATTCCAGTACTGCAAACAGGCTCCAAGATAGCTTTGATTATGTCCATTTTACTGAAATTGCGAAAAGTTAAAAAGAATAGCTAGTCACTTTTTACCAGAAAACTTGTAATTTCCATGCAAAATTATTAGATTTATTTATAAACTTTCCTCTAGATATGATTGTAAGAATTAAATAAGAAAATAAGTGAAAACTGGTAGATGTAGAATAATAGACATCAGAGACTCAGAAGAGTGGGAGGAGAGAGGGAAATGAGGGGTGAGAAATCACTTAATGGCAAAATATACATTATTTGGGTAATGGTTACAATAAAAGCCCAGGCTTTGCCAAGACACAATGTGTCCATGGAACAAAACTTTACTTGAACTCCTTAAATTTATACAAATAAAAGAAAGAAAATATGTAAAAACTGTCTGGCATGCCACAGGAACTTTCTAAATGTCTGTTGCCTATTCAAAGTAAAACAAACAAAAAATAGACTGAGAAAATAGGGGTCTCTGTCCACATACTTGACAAATTACTTTTTGGCTAAATTAACATTTTTGTTCTTTCCTTCTTAGTTTAATATTGTTTAACCAGCTTTGCCCTAATTGACTTTCTTTTTAACCAAACCAAATCTGCTACTTTGACTATGAGTTTCTTCTTATTTCACTAAGTTTATATTTGTTTCTTTAATTTTTATTTAAATGATAATTTTGACCTGGACTAGTGGACTATTTTTTACATTGTATTTTTATTTTGCTATAAAATTAGTTGCAACAAAATAAATTAATGTTTGATTCTCAAAATTATTGCTTGCAATAGGGCCAAAGAAAATTGCTGTTCCTTTTATCAGATTTAACAAAATTCAATACTTTATAACAACTAACCTTATATTTCAAATAATTTCTTCAAATAAATTCTTTTCTGCAACTTATGTCAGTAAAAGATATGAAGCTTTAAATATAACTACTGGAGGAAAATATAAAATAAACCCACGAATCATTTTAAGAAGGCCAGCTGATGTTGTTAATATTGCAATTCAATTTCACTTATCTCAACGATTGAAATGGATTTGAGGCAAATGCTTCTTTCTCATAATATACTCACAGTAGGTACTGACAGTTGCTCTTTTTTGAAAACAGGAGAAAGTATTTATAAACCCTTTTTTAGAAGACATAAACAAGAGACCTACCTGATGTTTAGAGGAAACCTGGCTCTTTTCTCTTAATTTCCAGACTGTTGTGTTTATATTTGGCTTAGAGCCTTTGCAGTATAGAATCCCTAGTGATTTATTAAAAACTAGGTTTCATTAAAATAGCTAAAAATAGGTCTGGAGAAAGTAAGTCCCCAGCACTCTTTCCAAAGTGTAGCAATTCATATATTTGGCCTGTTTTTATTTCAGAGAAAAATTGTCATAGATGTTCTTGTCTCACCTATGTGAGGCTCTACAAGAAAAAACTGAACTGTTAAAATTTAACTTCACTGGTGGTAATAATTAAAATTTACATAAGTTATGTGTACATATTATAGGTATTATAGTATGCATATTATTTGTAAAGAGCTCTAAATTCCATTTTGTGATGGTCATGGGGTTTTACTAATATGTTATTCTATTATAAAGATACATGCTTGCATATGTTTATTGCAGCACTCTTCACAATAGCAAAGCCATGGAATCAACCCAAATGTCCATCAGTGATAGACTGGATTTAGAAAATGCAGAACATACACACCATGGAATACTATGCAGCCATAAAAAGGAACAAGATCATGTCCTTTGCAGGAACATGGATAAATCTGGAAGCCATTCTCTTAGCAAACTAACACAGGAACAGAAAATCAAACACCGCATGTTCTCATCTATAAGTGGGAGCTGAACAATGAGAACGCATGGACACAGGGAGGGGAACAACACATACTAGGGGCTGTGGTGGGAAGATTAGAAAGGAGAGCATTAGGAAAAATAGCTAAGACATGTTGGGCTTAATACCCATGTGATGGGTTGATCTGTGCAGCAAAACACCGTGGCACACATTTACCTATGCAACAAACCTGCACATTTTGCACATGTACCCCGGAATGAAAATAAAATAAAATAAAATAAAAATATTGAGTAAGCTGATAATTGAAGGATAGAATGACAAAGAGAAGATGAATAAGAGAAACCTATCATTAATATAGTTGAAACACAACTAAAGAAACAAACATAATGCATAAGAACATAGTTGTGAAAATTTGGAACGGTTTTAAAATAAAGTGATAATGAAAATGAACCAACAAACATGGAATATTATAATAAATATTAAAAAGAGTATGTTTTCTGGGTCTGGCAGAAAAATATGAAGAAGAATCCTAATTGAAATTGCTTCCATTTATTAAATGCTTATGATTTGTCAAACACTTTAAAACTGTTATTTCAAATCATGATATGATTTTATTTAATTACCTATTCTAATTAACATGATTCACATTACAGGTGGCCTGGAAAAATTTAAGAGATTGGGCCAGGTGCAGGGGCTCATGCCTGTAATCCCAGAACTTTGGGAGGCCGAGGCAGGCAGATTACCAGAGATCAGGAGTTCAAGACCAGCCTGACCAATATGGCAAAACCCTGTCTCTACTAAAAATATAAAAATTAGCTGGGCATGTGGTGGCGGGTGCCTATAATCCCAGCTACTTGGGAGACTAAGACATGACAATCACTTGAACCCAGAAGGCAGAGGTTGCAATGACTGTAGTGAGCCAAGATCATGTTACTGCACTCCAACCTGGGTGACAGAATGAGACTCCATCTCAAAAAGAAAGAAACAAACAAAAAGTTCAAGTTTTCACTTCAGGACATATTAGACTCAGAAGAGTATACTAGCAAAAACTGAATATCTGAGAAGTCTAAGGATAAAAAATAAGAATCTGTAAATTCTGAGACTTCATAAGAAATATCTGAAACTGATGTAAGCTCTAGATGTCTATGATTCTGGCAGTTAGAATTTAGATGCAGACCACATTTGACCAATGACAAGTGAAAATTGCCATCATAGCTGAGATCGCTGTAGTCTGTGTTCATGGAACAAGACAAAAATTTCAAATTTCAGGAACACAACTTCATTGCATTGTCTCCTGGGTCTTCGTATAGCAACAATCATGACCACAATACAAATTTAATCATAACTAGTCCAAATGGTGCCAGCAACTTATTTCCCTAAGTCTGGGCAATTTTCACATCACAAATTCCAAGGCTACACACATGGAATAAAAAACATATATTTGACAGATATTTTCTGAGGGCACAAAGTCATGTAAGATCAACATTTGCTGAGTCCTGAATTCTTCTAGTAATGATATTGAACCATAACCAATTTTATGTATGAGTAAACAGATTGGGGCTATAAGAGGGCACTCTCAAATTTTTATTTTCCTGATATTTTACATGTCAACTAATGGGAATAACATCAGATTATTTTAAATGTAGTGTTCTCATTTATTTCCTGTTAATTAATCATATCAACCATCTAGGAATATTTAGGATATGCTTGACTCAGTTTTATTTACTTTCAGAATAAAATTATATATGTAACATATCTCCTATATAATAGATCATATGTAAATTAATATTTAATATTGTTTTTTCTGAAAATCAAAATATACTACTCATTTTCCAATCTACATTATACAGTTCCTGAATTTCTATCAGAATTGTAGGTGAATGATATTTTTCTCATTGAAGCACCTGGTTTCTATTTAGACTATAATAAGATATTTGTTTATTAGGATGAGTTGAAGGTGGGCACTGAGCAGAACAATCATAATTTTTCCCATGAAATTCCACCTCTTCTCATTGATGCCACTCACTTACATAATTGTGGCTGTCAATAAGGAAAAAAAAAATTAATCTAGCCTGCCGTGTAAATACAAAAATTAATGTTTTGTTGAGTCTTCAGCTGTTGCAGTGTGCTGCTTAGCCCATTTGTCAACAGTTAATTCAATATTTAAAACAATATTTAAAAATATATCATTTTATTTGTCAACAAATATATTCTCTGGAATACTGTTTTTTATATATTTTTCATATTTTTCCAGATAGGATAGTTTACAACAGTTTGAGAATAAATCGCTATGAGACAGTTAGTATTTGTGGGATTGATCTTATGATGATACACACTTGTACATATAATTTGAATTGAAGGGAAAACAATTGGCTTCACAGATTTTTCCTGCCTAGAATGACTCTTCTGGGAATGTTTTTGTTTAATGTATAAAAAGGATTCTGGAAGATCTGTAAAGGAAAGAGAAAAACCAATTTGGTTTTTAATGACATGCTAATGAGTTTGGCGTCATCCTTTCTAAATAGGAAGGGAAAGTCATCAGGGTAAGCTTTCTCTGAGTATTAATAAGCCTTCCAAGTGAAGCGATAATAAAACTATAATATTCTGTCCAATGTGATTTCACATGTAGTAGTAGAAACAGAGGCCAGGAATGGGGAAATGTGTTTTAGACTAACCATTGAAGTGGAAAGGTAACCTAGTACCATGTAATTTTTCTGAGTATTTTAAAGTGTAAATATTTATTTTGAGGAATATCAAGCCATAAATAATACAGGTCAATTTTTAGAATATGCATCTGTCTATTTTCTGGATAAGGAAAGTACCAATACTTTTTGCTTTGAATGTACTTAACTTACTTCCATGCTCAAGAGAGAAACCAAGGCAAAAACTATTTTGTTATTTATTAATTTTATCATTGTCTCTATTTGTGTATGTGTTTGTCTATATATCCATAAATATTTATTTTTACTTATATAAAGGAAAGAAAATGTCATTAATTGCCTAGAGATAACTACCTTAGATCTTAGCCTGGTTTTTAGGTTAGTTAACATAGTAACCAGCCATGTGTTCTACGTCACACTTTTCTGGTCTTTTTTTCCACTGTATAACACAATGCTCCAATTGAATAAACTTTAAGCCTCCTGTAGGATTGAAATTTTACTAAATCTTCATAGATATCATTAGATAAACCACTGCTTGTAGTCTATTTTTGGATGTGGAAATATGAAACTAACAAGAAAAATGTTTCATTTCTATAGCCTTTTTCACAGCTTCTTTCACTTCCTTGTTCCTTAGGCTGTAAATCAATGGGTTTAACATAGGAATCACCAGGGTATAAAACACAGACACCACCTTTTCTTGTTCTAAGGAATACTGGGAGCTTGGTTGAATGTAACTGAAGCTTATCAATCCGTAGAATAAAGTCGCAGCAGTCAGGTGAGAAGCACAGGTGGAGAAGGCTTTTTGTCTACCTGATGCTGAGCGGATCCTCAGGATAGCAGCAACAATGAAGATGAAGGAGATCATCACAGTCAGAAAAGTGAGTATGGCAATAACACTGGAGAAGATTAAAAGCAACAATTCATTCATGGATGTGTCAGCACATGAGAGCTTCAACAGTGGGGGAAGATCACAGAAGAAGTGACTGATGACATTTGGCCCACAGAAAGACAGTTTCAGCAAGCCAATTGTATGCGTCAATGAATTGATTAAACCTCCCACACATGATCCAAATATGAGCACAATACAAACTGTTTTAGTCATAGCCACTGTATAAAGTAAAGGGTTCACAATGGCCACATAACGGTCATAGGCCATTGTGGCCAGCAAGAAGCCCTCAGTGGTAAGGAGAGACACAAATAAAAAATACTGCACAATGCATGCAGAGAATGAGATTGTCTCCCACTCAACAAAGAAGTTCAGCAGCATTTTGGGTGCAAAAACTGACGAATAGCAGGCATCAACAAATGACAGACAGCTAAGGAAATAATACATGGGTGTGTGGAGTTTGGGAATTATGTAGATTAGAAAGAGCATTCCTAGATTTCCCACCAGGGAAATGATATAAATCAACAGGAACAACATGAAGAGGACCATCTTCAGTTCAACACGACCTGTCAGTCCCAAAAGGATAAATTCAGTAACCAATGTAAAATTAACATCAGCCATGGCTTTGTGTTTCTTGACAACTGTTAACGGTAAAGAGATTGGAATTAATTCAGAGTAATAATACTGCAATATCAAGACTATTTGAAATCCCTGCCTAGCCATGTGATTTGAATTAGTGACTTCTCATCTCTAATTGTCTTACCTATAAAATCAGAATATTTTAACTACATTCTTCAGACACAGTTTATTTGCTTGTTCCATTAAAAATTGCATAAGTGAAAAGAAAAAAGAGTCTTAGCTTTAGGATGCATTTAAAATGCTGGTCTTAATGTAAACAAAAACCTAAAGTAGACTTCATTTTAAAGCTATGTAAAGAAAAGAAAAAACCTAAAACATAATTACCATTTGACCCAGCAATCCCCTTATTGGGTACATACCCAAAGGAATATAAATCATTCTATCCTAAGGACACACGCATGTGTATGTTCATTGAGGCACTATTCACAGCAGCAAAAACATGGAATCAACTTACATGCCCATTGGTGGTTGACTGGATAAAGATAATGTGGTACATTTACACCATTAAATACTATGCAGCCATCAAAAGGAATGAGATCATGTCCTTTGCAGCAACATGGATGGAGCTGGAAGTCATTATCCTAAGCAAACAAACACAGGAACAGAAAAGCAAATAGCACATGTTCTCACTTACAAAGGGAAGCTAAACATTGAGTACGTATGGACCCAAAGAAGGAACAAAAGATACTGGTGCCTACTTGATGGTGGAGGTGGGAAAAAGGGTGTCTTAATTTTTTGACCTGGGTTCCAGTAACTCAGACACTGGTTTACCTTTCTGCTGTAACCAAGTCCTGTTTATTTAAGAAGCATAAACAGTAGAACTGGGAAGGGGTGACGAGCACAAAGCACCAAGTCTCCTTGACAGGGCCAGATTCAGCACAGGTTCTATCTACAAAGTCAACTTAGCAGCCTTCATCATCCTACTTCTACAAAGGAAATGCATGAGGACAACGTGGACAGTGGGGAATCTTCCATAAGGGTAGGATGGGATAGATTGGCTCTGGGCCTCTCTGAACCAGGTGAGAATATAAATAAATATTTTTTTAAAAAAATTGGGATACTGGCAGCTTTACCTCTCCAGAATAGCAATGATTTGTTGAGTCACTTCATCATCTATTCACTTGAGAGACACTATTCTTGCAGAGTAAGAAAAACTCAGGAAAAGAATAAGACTACTGAAATAACGACAACAAGGAGAGAACTGTGAGATCTGGAGTGTCTATGGGGATAAGTGAATAATCCCCATGGGAATAGGTAGGATGACTTAGATTGTAATTCCTCTTTATGAAAGGCTATTCCACCGAATTAAAACACTGAGATTTTTCATTATTCCAATGAAGGTTACATGACTATTCTGAAGCTTATGCAGAAAAATAGGTTGAAGTATAGGATGAGAGATGAGAATAAATGGCCAACTTACAAGTTTCTCCTGTCCCTATAATCTGAAGTCTTTATCTGATAAAATATACTTTTTCAAGTATAAAATACTTATACTTTTAATACTTTTAAAAGTATAAATATATGAACAGTTCCTTCTTTTCATTTTAAAATTTTTAACTGGTTTGTAGAATGCATGTCTATGTTATTCAAATAAATGAGTTTAACTTACCAATAAAAGAAAAAATGTTCAATACCTCAGCTCATTTAGAAACCTCATAATCACCTCTTCCCATGGTTTATCTGTAGAACTGGGAAGGAGTATCTGCCTAAGACAAACACAAAGACAAAGCACTGACAATAATTAGTTAAATTTGTTTTAAATTTACAGTGATACATAAGTAAATGATATTATAACAGTTACAGGTAGCAGCACTGATATTCAAACTTATTCTTTAATTAATGAGAATCAAAGGTATAATCTCCTTGGTATTAGAGTAAGGGCAAGATGATCACAACACACTTATGTTTATTGCAGAACTATGTACAATAGCAAAGACATGGAACCAACTCGAATGCTCATCAATGACAGACTGGATAAAGAAAATTTACACCATAGAATACTATGCAACTATACAAAGGTATGAGATCATGTCCCTTGTAGGAACATGGATGAACATGAATGAAGCTGGAAACCATCATCCTCAACAAACTAACACAGGAACAGAACACCAAACTCTGCACATTCTCACTCATAAGTGGGAGTTGAACAATGAAAACACATGGACATAGGGAGGGGAACATCACACACCAGGGCCTGTTGAGATTTGAGGGAGGGAAAGCATTAGGACAAATAGCTAATGCATGTGGGGCTTAACACCTAGCTAATAGGTGCAGCAAACTACCATGGCACATGGTATACTTATGTAACAAACCTGTATGTTCTACATTTGTATCCCAGAACTTAAAGTACAATTTTTTAAAGAAATGATCAAAACATAAACTTACAGGCCAGGCACACCTGTAATCCTAGCACTTTGGGAGGTGGAGCTGGGTGGATCGCTTGAGCCCAAGAGTTTGAAACCAGCCTGTGCAACATAAGAAAACCCCGTGTCTACAAAACACACAAAAAATTAGCCGGGCATGGTGGCATCTGCCTATGGTCCCAACTACTCAGGAGGCTGAGGTGGGAAGATTGCCTGAGCCTGGGAGGTTGAGGCTATAGCAAGCTGAGATTGCACCACTGCACTCCAACATGGGCGACAGAGTGACACCCCATCACAAAAATAAATAAATAAAATGAAAATGAAAAACCTATTATGTTAGAAGATAATTTTAGGCAAAAAGTTTAGTTACGTATTTGTCTTAGTTCAAATTGTTGCAGGAGAAAGGAGTCAGGATGCAGACTTCAAGAGATTTTTCTGGATCTGATGCACGAAGGAATTCAAGATCAGTTGCAGAGAGACTTCACTGAAAGCTACTCAGATTCAGATTATGGTGTCCTCAGAAAGCGAGCCGAGGAACGCCTTGTCTTTAAGCTTTTTTTATGTGAAAATCTTATCTGTGTAGAAATGAAGCTAAGCTATGTCTACCTGTAGGCAAGCTGACAGCATGGCAAAATTTATTATTCTGTTCATTTAAAGAAAACTATCCTTGGTATTTCAACGTGTAAGTAAATCAAGTGCAACTATAATTACCTTAAAAGCATATGTTGTTATGCAATATTGAAGCATCTAGACATTTTTTTTTTATCAGAGGCATTTGTCCTTGCAGGCATTACTAAACTGCTTCCTTAGCTGAAATCATCTTATGGCAGTGACTGGGAAGGAATGCACCTGGCTAGTTGTAAGATGGAGTTGATTTTAAGGTGGTGACACCCTGACTTTCTTCTGTTTGTGATTCCCTAACAAAATGGGAAAAAAGTCCCTAGAGTCAATCTTCTCTTTAAAGGATATAGTACATATATTTTTAAAAGTTCTTCTCTGTTTCTTGAGGGATTTAGGAAACTCTGAAGAACTTAATGGCTCCCCTAAGGTATGTAATTTCTTTAAGGTTACAATGAACAGAGGAAATGTAGGGGCAGTGTGGGGGAAAAACTGAATATATGATCTCTGAAAAAAATGCATCAGAATTGCTAGTGATGATTGCTTCGTACCTTTTCATGCTTTTCAGAACACTTTTACCTGGGCCTAGTTGTCCAAGCAATAGAAAAACAAACAAACAAACAAAACAAAAACAACAGCAAAAACACAAACAAAATGTCAATCCAATTCCATTCCTTGATTTCCTTTGCAAAAATCTCAAAAAAAATTAAAACTACTATTTTTTAAAAGACTTTCTTGATACTTAGTGTGGCGATTCCTCAAAGATTTAGAAATAGAAATACCATTTGACCCAGCAATCTCATTACTGGGTATATACCCAAAAGATTAGTAATCATTCTGTTATAAAGACACATGCACACATATGTTCATTGTGGCACTGTTTACAATGGCAAAGACTTAGAACCAACCCAAATGCCAATCAATGATAGACTGGATATAGAAAATGTGGCACACATACACCATAGAATACTATGCAGCCATAAAAAGGATGAGTTTATGTCCTTTGCAGGGACGTGGATGAATCTGGAAACCATCATTCTTAGCAAACTGACACAAGAACAGAAAACCAAACACCACATGTTCTCACTTATAAGTGGGTGTTGAACAATGAGAACACATGGACACAGAGAGGGGAGCATCACATACCAGTGCCTGTTGTGGGGTGGGGACACTAGGGGAGGGATAGCAAGGGGTGGGGGAATTGGGGAGAGATAACATTAAGAGCAATACCTAATGTAAATGATGGGGGAATGGATGCAGCAAACCACCATGGCATGTGTATACCTATGTAACAATTCTGCATGATCTGCACATGTACCCCAGAACTTAAAGTATAATAATAATAATAAAAAGACTTTCTTGAAATCAACCCAGTGCCAATCTCCAACATGTTTATTTCTCTAGTCCAGCATGTGTCTGCTGATTGAGGCAATATTGCAGCTTTGTCCAGCTTAAACTGTATCATGAGGGATTTGGGTGGCAATGTTTCACATGTTTTTCTTACATATGTGTCTACATAAGAATGAGACTTTATTCTTTATACTAAAAACAATTAAATTTCATCTTCTTGAATGAAAATGTATTACTTTCCTCAAAGGTTAATGGAGCAGACAGTAGGGGTAAGGACTGGGTGATATTCTAAGATGAGTTAGTACAGCAGATGATCCGTTATCTCAGAAACCTTAGAATGGTCTAAGTACCTATGATGCATTCTTTTCTAAAAAATATAATTTATTTCAACTCTATATATGAAGAATAAATAAATAAATATTCTCTTTTCTCCTAGGAAATTATATATTAAGGAGAAAAAGAATCTGAAAAGATTTTGTAAATGTCAATATTTACAGGCATTCAGTTGACAAGATCTTAAACAAAAAACAAAATAAAGAACCCCAAATTTAAAACAAATACAAAAAGAAACCATCGCAAATAAATGCATTCAGAAAGGTCTCTTGTGAATTAGGTCATCTAACTTCTGTAGGTTTACTAACCCCTTGAAGTCATAGATAATGTTATGTTTGAAAGTATTCATACTTCAGTAAAGTTGCCTCACATCAATCCTTAATGGATCTCCAAACTATTTGTGAGGATGCAATTGAATTTGTCACATGGAAACAGTTAATAGCTTTATTTCAAACTTACATAGCTTATATTTGTCAATGTAATGTTTTTTTGTCATGCAAGAAGTCTTTTTGTGAAAAACATTATTCAGAAGTTATATGAATGAATGCATCAGGTCTCTCCATGTTATAATGTTATATTTCAGAAAAAATAATTTTTAAAGTAAATCTATTGAAACACAAATATAATACAATAAGCTAATTATTTTAAAATACACATAATTGAGTTTTGACATATGTGCACTCCAGGGCACTTACTAGCTCAATTGAAATATAGAACATTTCCTTCATCCTCCAAGCCTCTTGATTCACTGCCAAGAAACCCTTCTCTCCTATCACCATGCCCAAGGAATTGCAAATCAGCACTATATGCCTATGTATGAGATTTGGTGTTGAAGAGTTTTATAGAGTTTAAGTAATAAAATGTATGCTTGTTTTTTTCTTGTATTTTTAAAATCACAACAGGTTTTGAGAATTACTCACATTGTTGCATGAATTGCTAGTTGTTTTTAAATTGTTAAGTACTATTCTATTTTATGGATTTTGTACATTATGTTTATTTAGTCACTTGTTGCCTGACATTTGGATTGTTTGTGATATTCAGCTATTACGTATATAATGGCTATAAATATTTGAGTAAAAGCTTTGTCTAAAGATAACTCTCAGTTCTCCTGGATAAATACCCAGCAGTGAAGTCTTCCAATAAATCAATATGTATGTCTATATATTTGTTTAGACTTTTTCTAATTTCTGACAGTAATGGTTTGTAGCTTTTGTTTTTATAATTGAGTCTTTATTTTGTTGAATTTATTTCTAAATATTTTATGCACTTTTATACTAATCTTAATGAAAACATTTTTCTAATTTCAATTTTGTATTGCTTGCTGATAATATGTAGAACCATGACTGATTTTTATATATTCTTGTATGAATTGCTTAGAATCTTCTAAACACAGAATAATGTCCCCTGAGAATAATGAGCATTATATTTCTCTTTTCTAATTTGATTGTCTTTAGTTTCTTTTAGATTTTATTGTTCATTCATTAATAAATTTTTTCCTTCTTTTTAAGTTTTCTTTGTTGACATTTAGGCCTGTCTGAGCTTGACTTTACTTTTGTGCATTATATGTTATTTAATAGGAATCTCCAGTAAAATTTTGAATAAAATTGCTCCACCAAATGTAGAAAGTCTTGTTTGTTGTCTTTTCAGGATTGTTTTTTTTCGTTTTGTTCTGTTTTGATTTTTCAAAAATCTTTTTCTTCTCCTCTGACTTCTACAATATAACTACTAATATTTATGGTGTCCACAGATCCATTAGGTTTTGTTCACTTTAATTCATTCTTTGTACTTTTTGTTCTTCAAATAGAATAATTTCCATTGATCTGTCATCAACTTTACTAATAGTTTCATCTACCATCTTATGGCTGCTTTTGAATCCTTCTAGTGGTTTTTCAGCTTTAGTTATTTTACATTTTACCTACAGAATTTCCATTATGTACTTTTGTTGTTCTCTTTATTGAGATTTTCTATTTGAAAATCTGATTAATAATTACTGTCATACTTTCTTTTTATCCTTTATGTATATACATTTAATTATTTGAACATATTTTTGTAGTAGTGATTTTTAAGTCTTTTTCTGCTTAATCCAGCATCTGGATCAATCAGAGAGTTTATACTGACTGATTTTTTTTTTCCTGTAAGTAACATTTTTCTGTTTCTTTGCTGGTCTTGTGCATTTTTGCAGAAAGCTATGCATTATATAAAATATATTTTAGATGCTCAACATTTTATATGTGCAGCTTTATTAAACACTGTCAGTCCTTTTCCTGAAATTATTGTTTGAAGTACCATTTCCATCAGTGTTTTATGAGAGATCTAGCTCCATAACTTCACCAACATTAGATATAGTTTATGTTTTTTATTGTATCTTTTGTGTTGACAGCATCATGGCATTATTTTTGTGGTTTTAGTTTTATTTTCCAACATTACTAATGAAACTAATAAACTCTTTTTTTCATTTTTGGTTAAAAGCATTTAAATGTCTGTTAAAAGCATTGAAATATTTATATACACATATATATGAGTATTATTATATATATGTATATAAATATTTCCACTACCTTGGCTAATTGCCTTTTCTCTATAAATAAATTCTTCCATATTAATAGAGTTCAATTTGCTGTTTTTTCATTGTGAGGTTCAGAACTTTTTGTGCCCAATTTAAAAACTATTTTTGCTATTAAGTTTTAAAGATAGACTCAATTTATATTTTTATTATTCTACCTTTCACATTTTCTATATTTTGATGATTTACCTTACATTTTAAACTATGTGTTTTTGAAATACTAAATATAATACACTGTTTCTTTTTCCATTTGTCACACAATGCCAGAGACTTAGATTTAACTCCACTGATTCACTCTACATTTTGAATGATTATTGCCATGCATTCATAAAATATTTATTTTAAATTTATCAATAAAATATTGGTGTTATCTACAAATTTTATAATAACCCTCTCCCTTTACTTTGACGTTTTGGTTACAATTCTGTTTTCACCTTTTCCTCTAAGAACTATGTTCAAAAACCACACACATATATATATACACACACATATTGTAAAGTACCTTAATTTTAAGTGTACAGCTTATTTAAATCTTTATATTTATGTACATTCATAAAACTATCACCCAAATTATGATACGGACATTTTCAGCACTCCAAATGCTTCCTCATGGTCATAATATTTAGTTTTACTTGTTGTTAAAACATGTACAAATGAAATCTTGCATATGGGCTTATGGTGTCTGCTTTATTTTTCTAAACATAACATTAGTCAGATTATCTGTGTTAATGTTTATATTTGAGGTTTTTCTAATGCTATACAGTCCTTTATTTTGTAAATATATTAACATTTCTTAATTTTCTTAACAATAGATTTTTTTCTAGTTTATAAATATTATTAATAAAACTTCTAAAGAGTATTATTTTGTATGCATTTTGGTGAACATGCACACTCATATGTAAGTTGAATCCATGGGACATAAGTTAGGCATATAATCTGCTTGTTGTTAACCAGTTCTCCAAAGTGCTTTTCCATTTTTACATACCTGCCAGAAATATTTGATGTTGAACTTTTTCATATGTTTTTGGTTATTTATTTATTTATTTATTTTTTTAAAGAATGAAGGAGAGAAAGAAAGAGGAAGAGATTTTAGAAAAAGAGAGAAAAGGAGAAAGAAAGAAACAGCAAAAGAAAGAAAAAAGAAAAAGAAAGAGAAAAGATTTTAGAAAAAGAAAAGGAGAAAGAAACAGCAAAAGAAAGAAAAAAGAATGAAAGAGAAAGAAAGAAAAAGAGATTTTAGAAAAAGAGAAAAGGAGAAAGAAAGAAACAGCAAAAGAAAGAAAAAAAAAGAATGAAAGAGAGAAAGAAAGAGGAAGAGAAAGAGGAAGAGAGAATGGGATTCTTGTTTTATTGCCCAGGCTAGAATACAGTCTAAAAATGGGTATTAAAAACCTCTTTTATGCCAATAATTGTGTTTAACAATGGAGACAGGAAGGAATAGGGGATGAAAATAACAAATAAGCAG
>PVKP010005543.1:0-88855 GCA_004027715.1 Plecturocebus donacophilus | reverse complement strand
TAAATGGAACTGAAAATGTACCAAAATGGAGAAAGTTGTACTTTATAGATCTCTTCTAAGGGGAAAGAACTATATGTGTTAAGAAAAAATAACTTACTAATCACTGGGCTGATGGTGGAAGGAGACCCCCTCAAGAGGCATTCTATGGTAACAACAAATAGTTGACAAGTTGCCTTCTAAGATAATTCAATATGGTCGACTATAGAAGCCAGCTGTGCTAAGAAAGGATGCAACTTTGTGACCAGAACCGGATTGTTCAGGATGACAGAAAAGGACTGAGAATTGTCACAATCATCTTCTTCTGTTGCCTTCCCTTAAACAGCACAGTCCCTTTAGTTTAGTTACATTTTGAACAAAGACACCAAGTGAATATCCTGCCAAGCATGCAGATACGTCTCAGTCCAGACACCTAGCTTAGTAGCTGGAAACTGGCTGACTTCGCATAGGAACCTGAATCCTCTTTGCTTAGTTCTCAACTAAGAATTTGATATGAATTAACAGTTTCTAAAAGTTTCTAGGCTACAAAGTCTTGATTCAACTAAAAGCTTACTGTTTGTTCAAAATAAAAATAAGGTGACAAATTCTAAGTGTTTCTAGGTGCAGATGAGGAAGAGGGATGGAAAATAGCCTCAAAGACTCTGAGATGGACATAGGAATATTCCATGGAATGCCTTGGTTTTCTGGGGAGAAGAGTTGTAAACCACCAGACTACAGGATCACATGTTGGGGAGGGGAAAATGGGGAGTTGCCGCTTGATCATTTCGTAGTTTCTGTTGGATTGAAAGAAAAAGGTGGAAATAGTGGTCATGATTGCACAATTTTGTAAATCTACTTAGTGCCAATGAATTCTATACTTAAAAGTGGTTTAAATGGCTAATTTTATTTATATGTCACTCACCATAATAATTTTTTAATTAGAATGTGATCTAAGGAGGCTATTTAACATTTCTTAGTACTTCTTTATTTCTGTTTTGTTCCTCTGGAAGGTTAATGGGGCCTCTTTAGCATATTTAAAAAAATCTAGCAAAGTTTTTTTTATCTAGCATAAGAAAAGCAATGTAAAAAGAAGGCGAGGGATATATATATATATATATATATATATATATATATATATATATATAGTGGCCCACTCTTTTACATTTAGAAATACAATTATTTATCCATAAAGCAACATAGAAATGAATAAAATTAACTTACAAATATAAACACTACACATAAACATATAGAACAAAGGGCACACAACACACAATGTTTTTGCTGCAATAAAGCCTCTGTTACTACAATTTCGCATGGTTTTCCTGCTCTGCACCACATGTTGTCTCTAATCTTTTCATGAATTTTTTTCCTCCTCTCCTTGTTTATTCTCTGCTATAGAGCTAAAATGTTAAATATGACATCAACACTACTTTGTTGCTTAGAAGCAATGTTTCAATAAACCCCACTAAGACTCTCTTGTCTTATTTGAAGCCTACGACTTCTGCAAATGGCTCCTGCTTCCAACTGTCTTCTGTGGGCTTTCTCTTTTTTGGCGTTCTACATGTGTTCAGCCCAGTCTGATCTTTGCCTACCCCAAGCTACTCCAGATTACCCTTATACTTTCTAAGCAAATAGATCATCACAGAACTACCTGACTTAAAAAGACTATCACTTTTCTATAAAATCTAACACAAGCTAAATAAAGTTTTATCACTCAACACAACACAACTACCTTTAGGAATACATAAATAATTTTTTCACAGCCAACCTATAGATGCAGAGGTAAGAGGAGTGAAGAAGAAAATCATCCATGAGTCATTGTTTCAAGCTCCAGGAATCTGAAGGCAGAAAAACATTTTGAAAGAGAGAACAACCCAGCTAAGGAGTAAGCAAGAGTTCCATTAAGGAACTACCAAAACAATAAGCAGGTGCCCTCCTTGGACGTAATGGGGGTAAGGAAAGCCTAGATTTCATTAAGGCAAGTGCTGAGAAGTTTACATGTGGAATACATGGAGGATGGTAGAGGATTTTCTCATGAGAAAAACAAAGTTCCCAAGAGATAAGCAGAGGGGAAGAACAGGAGAATAAGCCAGTGTCTGTGTAGAATTGTGGGGATGGAATGAAATACAGATGTTCTGCACCTGGTAGAAA
Source organism: Plecturocebus donacophilus (assembly GCA_004027715.1). NCBI lineage: Eukaryota > Metazoa > Chordata > Mammalia > Primates > Pitheciidae > Plecturocebus > Plecturocebus donacophilus. The sequence goes on along the minus strand of PVKP010005543.1, from coordinate 86,728 downwards.
AAACAGTGGTTATCATATTTACAGCCTGACTCTACAAAACTCAGCAGAATGCCATTAAAGATGTGCGATTCCATAAAGGAAAGGCTATCTGGCTCCTGATTGGCAAATGATACTTGCCACCTCTTCCCCTAGGCTCAGGAGAAGAACGTGTGGTGCTGAAAGGGACAGATTTTGTTTTCACTCCTGTTGGCTGCCGGCATGGGACCCAGCAAAAGCAACAACAGCAGCCGAGTCACGCAAGTGCAAACTTGCTGCTTTTTAAGCAACAAGCTGGCAGGGAAGAGATCCTCTCTTTATCATGTATTTATTTATTTATAATTTGTATAGCATCCATATCCAAATGGATTTGAGGCAGTCTGCAATAAAAACACATGTACACATGTCACAGGATACTTAAAATAAAGGTCAGAGAGAGCCTAGAAAAAGAAGGGTAGATCTTCTCGTACAATGTTCCTCTGCAGGAAAACTAGCCAGAAAGAGGAGTCAGCCTAGGACAAATAGGCAGCAGGCGCTTTTCCCAGGGGGCGCTCTCCCACCACCGATTCTTCTCACAGAAATCACCAGGGAAAGACCTCTCATCTGGGCATATGCCCAAAGCAAAGGTCCCAAGCCCTCAGAAAAAGTAAAGTAGGGTTTTGTGTTGAAAGGGCAAGATACTGCTGAGCATAGAAGCATCACTCCCGCACCCCCCAGCCCAGGAGAGAACACTGCTGAGGGTGTGAGTGGCCACCCTAAAGTCAGCAGAGGGGGCCAATCTGACTGTCTCCAAGAGTATCATAGGAGACTCCTGAATGCCAAACTCAGTGCAAGCTAAAGGCAAAAGGTCTAGACCCCGGGCATTGGAATCAGCTTCATCTCCCTGTTTGCTTTTCATAGAGCCTCTTCTTCACATGCATCAAAAAGCCACTGAAGCTGGTTTCCAGGTGTGCACAAAAGAACATTGAGCACCATCCAAGAAGTTCTCACTCTCCAAGAATCCTAATGGAGCAGGCTCCACAGTGACCACACACAGAGCAGGCCCAGTGACCTGCACAGAGGCCTGCCCTCCAGTCCAAAGCCTGACTGTAACTTCACTTTGTGCCTCCATACAGGGAAGTATTCCTTTAATAGAGGTTGGGATACTGCTTCAAGAAATTTCAGAGACAGCCCTTCTATTCTCACATGACCCACCCCTTGCCAGGTTCTACCTGCTGCAGCTGAAGCTGACCACCACCGCTACAGCATTTGCTCACAAACCATGCAGCGTTGGGAGCAGAGGGTAAATGCTAACAAATGGACACCTTCTGTGTCACAGACATACAGACCTTAGTTTGCTGTAGCTGCAGTCTGATTTTTTTTTTAATAATGGGTGATGCGGATGGTTTGAGGGTCTCACCAAAAGAATTCTGAATCTTCTGCTAATAAAATCCTGAGACAGATATGTTTATCAGTGATAAAAAGGAAAAAGTAACTAACTAGGAAAATGCATAGAGTACTGACACCAGGGGAGATGAAAGTATAAAGACATAAATTAGAAGCTGCGGACTTGGGCAAGTTCTTACTAATTTAGTTCTATTCCTGCTTTGTTGAAGGAAATGGTTCTCTCTCTCTTTTTTTTTTTCTTTTTAACTTGGCACAGTTGAGGCCACCCAAGGGGTTGTAAACGTTCTAGGACAATGATGTCGCTAGGAAATGCAAACATCCAGGTACCACTGCCACAGAGAAGAGTCCAGTTTGGGCTCACTCATGCTTTTCCTAACTGTGGTGCCTCCTGTTACTAAAAAAATGGGTCCAGTGGGAACTGACATGAGCAATTGGTTTGGACAGTCCTGCCAGCAATTTGGATCCCAGCTTGGTCAATTCACACTACCCTGTGTGTCAACTATCAGCCAAAGAGTTGGTAAGATGGGACATCAAAGGCACTAGTTTTCAGACTTTATGTGTCCAAGATTTATCATATTTCTGTGGCATGCTAAGCAGTATACTAATTCCTAGTTCTCACAAGGAGATGAGAATGAAAGGAAGTTACAGCCCCAAGTATCAATGGAATCACCCATCACATACTGAGCTATTTTTTTTTCCACTGGGATGTGCTTCCTCATTATTCTGGGTAATCAGGTATTGACTCTCATTATATTTGCTACATTAATGGTTTCTCCTAATGCTCCTGCCCACTCTAGCCACAGCTGATTTCAAACACCTCCCCACTGCCATCTGTCTCTAGAACTTCAGTCTTTCTCCCCTCCCAGCCTGAGAGCGAGGCTTGCCTTCTCTCCATCCTCTATCATGATATATAGTAATAAGTTCAAGAGGGCAAAAACTTGGTTCCAGCCTCCCTGATGCTTTGACTCACCCTCATAAAAAGTTATTGGTGTCAGCACTGGTCTAACAATTGCCTCTCCCTTCATGCCCCTTGGCTTCTATAATTTCACTTCCCCCGGCTGCACCATACAATAAACTCTAATGAGCGCTCACATTCCTTCACCAAGCACCCTCCACCACCAAGTCAAACAGGATAGAAAAATAAGTTTCTGCAGAAAAGTCATGCAGCCATGAAGTCCATGTCCTAAGCAACTTAACCAACATACAGAAACACATCCTACTTCACAGAAATGGGAATCCAATACATATAGGGAAAAGAAAGAAAATGATCTGTGTTCAAGAAGAACATCAGCTCCAGTCTAACACAAAATAGAAGAGACAGGAGGGAAGAACTAAGCTGAAAATAACTTTTCAGAATTTTGTTCTAAGATTTGTGCTATGTATTTCAATATGTAAGAAATTGGGACTACTTTCTTTTTTTCTTTTCTCTTTCTCTTTCTTCTTTTTTCTTTCTTCTTTCCCTTTCTCTTTCTTTCTTTCTCTCTTTTTCTTTCTTCTTTCCCTTTCTCTTTCTTCTTTCCATTTCTCTCTTCCTTCCTGTCTTCCTTCCTTCCTTCCTTTTTCTTTCTTTCCTTTCCTTTTCTTTCTTTTTCTTTTTTCTTTTCTTTTCTTTCTTTCTTCTTTCTTATGGCATCTCATTCTGTCACCCAGACTGGAATGCAGTGGTGTAATCTCAACTCACCACAACCTCTGCCTGCCAGATTCAAGTGATTCCTATGCCTCAGCCTCCCAAGCAGCTGAGATTACAGGCGTGTGCCATTATGTCCATATATATATATATATAGTGTTTTTAGTAGAGACAGGGTTTCACCAGGCTGGTCTCAAACTCGTGACCTCAAGTGATCTGCCCGCCTCAGCCTCCCAAAGTGCTGCGATTACAGGCGTGAGCCACCGTGCCCAGCCAGGATAATTTTGCATACATAATGACATGTATATATGACATGTTTGCACGAGTTAATTTCACCAGGAAATGAACCAACATTCCTTAGCTCCCTACTATGTACTAGGCCCAATTGATTGTCTTACATAATCCGAGAGTGAAAATATGGGCCTAGAATGACTTCTCTCTTACAACATACGTTTTCTCAATAGTTCTAACAAATATGTGTATGTCATGAAGACATGCAGATACAAATATGTAGTCATTTTTCCGTACTTATCTCTTTGTCCCTTTTCCTAGTTTACACTCAGTTGATTTCAGTTTAGAATACTACCATGAGAGGGACATATGAAAACCCCGGTTCATTGAACTGTCCCCTAATGTCTCTAGTAATTGTCTTGCGTGGGACTCCATGTTTCTTCCATGAAGCAGGAAGACATAAAGACTGAGAAGCTTCTTGGCCTGGAGCTCCCTGTGGGGGTCATGCCCTTTCTCCTTGGGCGTCTGTGAATCACAAGTACCTTTTGGGTACTCACTACTCTGCTCCCCCAGGGGCCACTGCAAGAAAAGAAAGAGGGACCACAAAAAAGGAGAAGCTCTATGAGTACTAGTGTCAGAGAGAGCAGGGTTGGGCAGAGCCAATTTCCAGGAGAAATACTAACAGATGGCTCCCCAGGGAATCTGAAAGGGAGCCAGGAAAGTTAAATTCGAAGATGAGAAAGAATAATAACTGAAAAGCCTTTTACAAAATGTTGCTTGGTAAACTCTCACATACTTCTTATTTTCTTCCTTGTGTGCCCCCTGTGGTCATAGCTGGAAAAAAAAAAAAGAAAAGAAAAAGGAAAAAACAACCTTACAACGTTCTTGGAGGGTTTTCGTGCTTTCAGAGGGATGTCTGAAGACAGAAAATCATCCAGGTAAGTGCTTCCTGTACGCCTTGGACAAGGAGGAAGAGTATCCTGGAGAGCAGAACCAGGGATGGTAATGAAGAAGGAGAGGAGAGATGGACCAGGGCACTCATCTCATGTACCACTTAGTATGTGAGAAAATGGCTCAGAATGCAAAGAAACTTGCCAGTAGACACAGAGCAACTAAGCGGGAGAGCCAGAGCTTGAACGCGTGTTTTCTAATTCTATCTGCAAGGCTGGCTACATTAAACTCCGCCCTTCTAAATTGGCCTCGTGGCCTGAAATGTAGGCCCTAATTATTTCTTTCTTCACCTGGCAACTGAGTTTATCATATGAAATCATTTTCCTCAAGCGATCGCCCATTTGAAATGTCAGTGGCTCTAGGACTAGTTCCTTACAGCTGAGATTCTCAGGTACTTACCCTGCCAGAGCACATCTGATGGATGATATTCATACATGGGGCAATGGATCTCTTGTTCCTACACTGTCAGCTTTGTAGCTCTAAAGCCACCTTCTTTCTTGCCATTCAATGATTGTATTGGAATTCAAGAGAATAAAAGTGATACTGCTTGCCCAAGAAATCAGTTACCTGCATAAACAGGAAGTCAAATCCCTTATAAACATCCTCTGCATCTACTGATGCTTCTGCCTCAACTATTTCTGGAAATCTCCAGAGCATCTCACAACATTTGAGCTGTTTCCACTGCCTCAGTCTTTCTGGCTATTCTGCTATGCATATTATTTCTCTTCTGGCTGCCCTAGGCTAGTGAGGAGATATATGTCAAAGCAGTCTCTCCACTCGATGTGGCAATCTGTTAAAAGAGCCCAAAGGCAGTGTTCCCTGAGCCCCAATGGGGTGATATTTATTTACTGCCTTCTGTTTTTTCAGGGCCTAGGTATACACCAGGAGGTTGGATCAGGAGCAGATTCCAGGAGAAGCCACCCTGGGAATGTAGGCTGAGTGATGATAAAGTCTTTATCCCTGGCTCATGCTGCTTTATGTTTCCAGCTTATTCTCCCTTGGATCCATGCTCTTTACCCCATTTAGATGCCATGCATATGGCACTGGATATGACTCCTTCTCTCCCACCAACTGCCCAAGATGACCCAGCCATGCCTAAATCCTAGCAGTGGACAGGAGAAGCCTTCATGGTACACTGAGATCCCTACCACACATAATCATAAAGGTAGCAACTTGAATTTACATAAAACAAATATAAGTCAAACAAAACTTCTAGTAGTTATTTTTCCTAGAATCAAATTACTCTGACACACCTTGCAAGTGATTATGACAGGTCAGCATGTTGCAGTACTACAGGTAAAAGTGGCTGGCTTGCAGGAGGAAAGTGAAACTGTCACCTGTCCAGCAACATTTCCCATTACTTTCTAGTCAGTGGTTGCACTTCCATCCCACGATCAGAGCACTGCCTCGACAAGGCGGGTGCTTTCATCATCTCTGTACCACTGATAATACAATTCCCAAAGCCTGGAAACACCCCATCTCCATTCTTACCTAGTTACTATCCAAATGTTAAGCACCTTTTAAGGTCCAAATGCTTCTTCCACAGGAAGCCTTCCCAGATGACCCTAACCCATACTCTTTATCTTATCAGCAGTAAATCTGAGAGCCTGCAGCATTCCCTGGGCACAGAGAGACTTCACTGAATGAATGGCATGGAACTTGTGTCGTTTGGTTGGATGAAATGCCAGGAATGAAGAAATTAGATTTTTATGCTGGGCCTTTTATTCCACTTGAAGTCCAGAATTAAATTTCATAATTTTGTATCTTCTTTATTAAATTTTACTTCCACAATAAGCAGTACAAAATAAAATTTCTCACAATCTTTTTTGTAAAATTTGGTGAAATATTATATTGAGAACCTCTGAACATTTTATGTATTCATGTGTCTGTGAACATTTTCACAGGCTCAATACATTTTTTTCAACAGATTAAACATAGTTTAAACAGGAATCATTATTTACTTAAGAAAGTAAAAGTTGTTACGATAATCCCAGAGTATATAAAACTCTATCTATCTATCTATCATCTATCTATCTATCTACTACCTACCTATCTAGAGAGAGAGAGAGAGAGAGAGAGAGAGAAATCTAGTAGATTTGTGGCTGGAAATACTACCCACACACGCTCTGCAGTAAAGACCAGAAACTCAATGTTCTTTAAGATAACCAGGTTGCCAGAAAACAAAGTAGATTCTGTGTAATTACCATTTTCATAGAAATTTATACCATATGAATCCTAGTGGTGTAATAGCTACCACCTCTTCCTTATACTTCACACTGGAGTTGCTTTTGTGTTTTTCTTTTGGGAGAGGTAAATTTGAGGGTAGTAGCCACTATTTACAGTAAAAAGGCTGTTACAGTGTTTTTCAAGGAACTGAAATAAGAAAACTTTATAAGCGGGGGAAGCGGTGAAAGGAAAAAACAATATACCTTAGGGAGCTTCTCAAGGGCTTTCGGAATTGAATAACATCCTTGGGGGTACAAAACTAGATGTGGGATGATAGCAATGAGATTTTCTTGTACCTTTTAGACTAAAAGAATAAAGGTAGTCAAACAGACTATGATTTGCTTCCAGGGAATACATGGTCACCCATACATATTTATTGATATCTGATGTATTTCTGGATTCCTGAGATTCTGTTCTGAATCCCATACTTTCTATACTGATTTCCAGACATGAAAACATTTAACTTTTCTTTTTCTTTTCTTTTTGAAACGGAGTCTCGCTCTGTCGCCCAGGCTGGAGCGCAGTGGTGTGATCTCGGCTCACCGCAACCTCCATCTCCCGGGCTCAAGCGATTCACCTGCCTCTGCTTCCCAAGTAGCTGGGATTGCGGGTGCGCACCGCCATGCCCAGCTAATTTTGCTATCTTTTAGTAGAGAAGGGGTTTTACCATGTCGGCCAGGTGTTTTCAACCTCCTGACCTCAAGTGATCCACCTGCCTCGGTCCCCAAAGTGCCGGGATTACAGACGTGAGCCACCAAGCCCAGCTAAACATGAAGACATTTCCCAGAACTCTAGCCTGTCCCTAGGACTTTCTTCTCTCTGAGTTAGCTGCATTCTTAAGCCTTCATATCCTTAAGGATGGATTCAGTCAGAGTCATCTAGTCTACAATGTTGCATTCTTCAATTATACATCGGTATTTGGTTTACTATGAACCACGCACAGTAGAGACCTAAAGTTGCCTGTCACATGTCGACAGTTCACAAGCAAACTGGGGTAATCCTATGCTATGAAAAGGAAGTTACAAAGTGGACAAAAAGTGTTACATTGGCTTAAAGTAAAGAGAGAGGGAGGAGAGAGCAGGAGGGGGAGGGAGGGAGGGATGTAGCTGTTAATCATGAGTGATCACTTAACCTGACGTCCACCTTAACAGGGTAATCAGAGGATTCCTGGAGGAAGCAGTGAGGTTACACCTGCAAGAAGAGCCCTGAAGTGGCCTGTGTGTGGCCTTGCCTGGCAGTCTGACAGTTCGGTTCCTGCAGCAGTTCCCAAACTGTGGTCTGCAGTACATTTTGAAGAATTATAAAGGTGTTATCAAAAAGAGGGAAGGAGAGGAAAACCATAAAGCAAATAAAAGTGGAAAAACCTGGTTTAACCAGATATTTTTAAGGTAGATGATCATGATATTTTAATGTGTTAATGTTCATTGTTAATCTGTAGGTCAGTGGTGTTGAAAATATTATTTCCCATGTGTATCTAATCAAAGAGGGATTTTTTTTTTTGTTTGTTTATGTCTTGTTTTGGGTAATGAGCACTTCGCAAGACTAGTGTTCAATAAGCCACATTGTGGGGAATGCCGCCATTAATGTTAGGTGACTTATGCTAGCACCGACGAGGTAGAAAAGTCGCCCCCCCCATGAGCCTTCTGTGATACCGAGGAGTCAACTCTTGAATCAGCTCTGAGTCCAAGACCTCTCTGACATAAGCTCTTCTTTGCCTCGCGATGTGAACTTTGCTTTCTATGTAAAACAGCAAAAGCATTGTATCTGCTGACCAATAAGGGCTTCTGTAGGAATGGAGGAATGAGATTCTGACACACATAACATTTCAGGGTCTTCACAGAGCACTGTTTGCTAGTGAACCTCTTGGGGGCAGGCGGGAGTTGCTGCCCCTAAGCATTAATGCAGCTAGGGAAATATCTGTTCCCAACATCATCAGGGTAATAAGAAAACCCGCTGCAGATTAGTTCTTTTAATTCAAGGTACCATCCGACTGAAATGCTGCACAGTTCCTGTGCTGCCTCCAAATTAAGTGACTGGAGGCAATTTTCATTCTATTTCAAATTTTGTCTTTGCTACCAATAGCACAGGGCATCCCTCCCTGCTCCATTACCATGGATGGTGCCAGTTTTTGACTTTGATTTCCGAGTCAGCTTTTTAAGCATCATGTTCATGCAAGTGGACTCCAGGCCCTCAGAACTAGGTCAGGCATTTGCTGGAGGTCATTACAAGGCTACAAAATAGAGCATGCTTAATTCTGTTATTTCTGAAGATTTTCTTCTCTCTCAAGTGCATAGAAGACAATCAGTACTTAATTAAATTTTGGAACTGTTCCTGAAAATTTCAGACTGTCAAAGATGCATGTGACCTCCTTTCACCCAAGCCACCCAAGAGAGGTTTAAACAAAAGCATGTAAAAAGGAACGAAGGGGGCTTGTCGACCAAAGGCTTGAGAAACTACATCAATTGTTGCATTTCTAGTTTAAATGCCAATGCTTAAAAGATGCTAGCAAGAAAATCCTTAGTACACAGAATGCAGGGATGAAAGTAAGCTGGTCATGAGTTAAATCTGTTCATTTTAGGTAGAGGAGCGACTTAACTGAGATGCATAATGGTACAGTGATAGCCCGATAAATATTCAGGTTAGTACCCAATTAGCAGGAGTATAAACTAACATTAGATAGTGAGCAGACTCTGTGGTGTCCAGGTCTTACCCTCCAAGATTGAGGCATTCAGTTCCCCAGATGTAGGGTGTGTGGTGAGTGACAGGTGGGAATTCCTTCTGAGAGAGCTTGAGGGACAACAACCACCTCGTCAAGATCAAGTCTCCTTCCTCATAGCAGTGAGGGTTATGTAAGAACCTGTCCTTTGCACCAAATGGGAGGCAATTCTGAAGGGCACCCCAGCAAAGGTTCCAGGTCTTTCTTCTGATTGCATTGCTGTCCTGCCGCCCTTTTGGCCTGGCCTTGCTCTCTGCAACCCTCACAGGTCTTGTTCCTGAGAGCACTTCCCAATCAACTTCTTTCTTGCTAATCTCCATCTCAGAGCCTGCCTCCAAAAAATACTCATCGGCAACAGAATTCAGAGCTTCAGGGTATATTTTCTGTCCCTAGTCCACAGTTACAGGCATCCTAGAACACACAGTTGGATGGGCTTTAAAAAAGTGTTAGTTTCCTGACTATGGAGTTGTTTTTTAATGCAGACATACTGTGGACAATTAGATGTCAAGAAGCCAGAGCTGTCAGTTCAATGAAATTCTCTCCCTTCCTCCCTCCCTCCTCAACGGCAACACAAAAATATGAAGTTAATAAAAGGAACAGAAGATTATGTCTCATTATGGAAAGTTTCTTTTCAGTGAGTATGAAGGCAGTTATCAAAGTTAGCTGCATCAACAATCAACCATGGACTGCAGCCACCTTATTAATGAAAGGGAGGGGATCATTTTTAATCTGCCTGGGATCTCTTCTACATGGATTTCATGTGATTTACTGTGGGTTTTATTCAACAAGAATTATAAGCCATTTCCATGCTGCAGAGACCCAATCTTTTTATTGTGTAGTATTGTTCTTGACTTTGCCCCACTCTATCTTGGTGTTAAAACATGTTCTCAACAGAATTAGCCAATGTTGCTTCATTTTATCTTGACACTGTTACCCTGTCTCCATAGACTCACATTGACTGTGTCATTAGATCAGGAAAAGACGTGAATTTGTCACATTAAGCAACAGAAGAATTATCATCACATATAAAACATTATGAAAAGCATCTGTATATGTTCTGAAAACCTAGGCATTCGGAAGAGTTAGAAAGCAGGAGTCAAGTGCTGAGAATTCCAGGGACTATAGCATTGGTTTGCACAGAATCATTATTTAAACCAGCCAGTGACTTAGTTTAATCATTTTAGAATGGAGATATAAGAACCAACAATTAATCAGAGCATTCCCTTCTGGTAGAAAGAGTCATTAAAGAAACTCTAACATAGGTCACGTCACAAGGATGCTTCTGGACACAGAATCAGATCATGGCATTGTATGTGTGCAAGGGATAGTTCTCTCACACTCTGAAGAACTGGTGGATTGCCTTCTTCATGCAGAAGTATATATTTCTGCATGATATAGCTGAATCAATGAGGTAATTTACAAGTGAAGCCTTTCTTCCTTTGATGTTTTCTTAAAATTGTTTTTATGTACATAATATTTTAATTCTGGTTTTTTTAAGCACATATAGTTTTAGTTATAATTATTAAGCAAACATAATATATATGGTAATAGTCCTGCCTCCACTCTACAACTTCATTTCTCTCCCCAAAGGGAAGAACACTTAACAGTTTGACATGTATCCTTCAAGGCTTTCCTCTGTGTATTCATATACATAGCCATAAGTTTTGTTTTGTTTTAACATAAATAAGACTTATACTATAAGGATTATTCTCATTTTTGTTTAACAAAACAAAATGCTTTAGTGATCTTTCCATGTCTTCTGATATTTCCCACTGGTAGCCATTTGGGTGGTTTTACTTCTTACTTACAACTCACAGTATCGAAATAAACATTCTTGTCCTTGTTTCTTTTTACACACGAGCAAGCATTTTTGTTTTGTTTTGTTTTGTTTTGTTTTCCTAAAACATAAATTTAAAAGTAGAATTGCTGGGATAAAATGTACACACATATTCCATTTTAATAGCCATTACCAGATGATCATGCCAAAAGTTCATGTCAATTTACTAGGGGCTAATTTTATTAAACCCTCTCCCAGAGGCCTAGATGATTATATTATTTTTCACTTTTAATATGTTAATACAGTACATTTTATATATTTCTAAATATTGTATGTATATCCTTGAATTCTCAGAATAGCCATAGTAGGTGATAATATACTATTCTTTTGAAGTACCACTGTGTTTAAGTAATTTTATTTTGCTTTATTTTACTTAGGCTTTTTATATCTATGTTAGAATGCAATATTGGCCTATCATTTCATTCATGTGTGCCATCCTTGTGAGCTTGGTAAAGTTATTTAGGTAACTTTCCATTATTTTTAATGCCCTTAAAGTTTGTAAAACTTACAAAATGATCTGTTCCTTCCATTTTTGGTCAAGTATACTTTTAAACTCTCTGAGTCTAATGCTTTTTATAGTGCCAGAACTCTGACATATCTTCAGCTATTTTTATTATTATTGATCCGTTACAATTTTCTAATTTTTACTACATCAGTGTTATTTAGTCAACTCTAGAAAATAATCTATTTCATCTAAATTTCCAAATTTACAAAAACAATATTATGCATATATTCTTCCACAGTTTCTCTAAAATTTTCTTTTACTTTGGTAAGGACACAACCTGAGATCTGACCTCTTAATAAATGTTTAAGTATACAATAAGTACATTATTATTGACGGTTTAAGTTGGATGTTGAACAGCAGATCTCCAGAACTTCTTCATCTTGCTTGATTGACACTTTATGCTCAGTGATTAGTTACTCCCCATTTCCTTTTCCTCTCAGCCCCTGGAAACCACTTCTCCACTCCTTGATTCTATGAATTTGACTATTTTAGATTCCTCATATAAGTAGGGCCTGCAACATTTGTCTTTCTCTGAATGGCTTAGGTCACTTAATATAACGTTCTCCAGGTTCATCTATGTTTCTCTATTACATTTTGTCAATTTATTGTTCATGAGTAAATGAGAAAATTTACTTATTTTAGTTTTTAGTTCCTAAGTAGAGAAGTTCTTAACAATTCCTTTTTTGGTTAAGTTCTAATTTTACTTTTCTGTGGTCAGAGAATTTGAACTGGTGATCTCTATGATTTGGAATTTATTGAAATTTTCCTGTATATTAATACATTAATCAATTTTTAAATGTGTCATTGGAATCTGAAGAGACTGTACATTTTATATTTATTTGGCATCATCATATATATCCAGTACATTCATACATTCATACCTAATAGGAACAAAATTATACATTTACATAAAAATTTATAATCAAACTTTATAATTATGTTATTTAATTCTCCTGGCTTTGCTTAATTTTTGTTCACTTTGGTTTCTTAGAGAGATATGTTAAAGTTTTCATCCCTGATTAGAGATTTTGCCACCTTCTCAATGCATTTCTAAAAGTTTTTGCTTAATATTTTAGATGTATAAAAATTTGTGATTATTGGATATCCTTGGTGAATTATATCTTTAATGCATGTATAATAGTCTTCCTTATTGTATCTAATCAATTTGTTTTTAATTTGATTTTGTCTTATGCTAATAGTGAAATAATTCTTTTATAATTGCCATTTGTCTGATATATTTTTTCCATCCTTTTATACTTAGACTTCTGTGCTATTTGGTTTTAGGTATTAATTAGTTTAAATAACATCTAGCTATTATTATTATTGTTGTGTATCATCATCATCATCATCATCACCATCTTCCTCATGCTCATCCAACTAGGACGCATGTACTTTAAAAGGTAAATCTATCCATTGATGTGTAATGCAATCACTGATATTTTGAGATTAAAATCTTTCCAATATATTTATATTTCAGTAAATTGTGTAGGATTTCTGTTTCTATTTGTTTTTTGTTTTTTATTTTTTTGTTTTATTTTGTTTCTCCTTTTGTTGAAATGAATGTTTTCTTGCTCTATTTTTTATTTACCCTAATGATTGTAAAATTATAAATACTAATTTCTAATGGTTACTATCAAACATTTAAGCTACATTTTGAAACTTGTATTTTTCTACCAATATTAGAGTTAATAATCACCATGAATATTCTCCAACTCACCAAGACAAAATCTTAGCAGAATTTTATGTTCTTTGTATTATGTTCAGAGATTATCACCCCCTTACTCCCCTATTCATCATGGTCCAACACGTGATCTTATCTGTCAGTATATGAGTCAACAATAACTTGGATTTAAATGCATGCTGTGCTTGTTTTTTTTTCAAAATATTATTTCTCATATACCTCTTTTCTCTATATATTGTTTCACTTTGTTAATTACATACTTGAATTTATGTTCCAAAATAGATCCAAAAACCTTTAAGATAATGTCCTCTTGTTCTTTATAATTAGTATGGCAGATGAGAAGCCTGATGACAAACTGCTTCTCAACCCTTTATAAATAGGTTCCGTCTTGTCTCCTCCTGGACTCCCTAGAAGCTTTTAGAATGTTTACATCTATGCTATTGGAATGTTAAAAATATATTTCCAGGCTCTGTCTAGATGTAAATCTTAATTAATTAACTCTGTTTGGCACTTGAGTCCCTTCAAAATGAAAATTTTCTTCCTTCAGCTCAGAAAATTTTGATTTTAAATTTTTCCCTGATTTCTCCTTTTATAACTGCTAGAATTATATGTTAAACTTCTTAAACTTATTCTCTATTATTTTTACTTTACTTTCATATTTTCCATCCCTTTATCTTTTTACTTCTTGTCCTAGAAGATATATGCAAATTTCTCTTCCAGATCATTAATTCAATTGTCTCCAGTCATACATTCAGCCTTTCTGTTTTGTCCTTTTTAATTTCTAAGAATGATTTCAGATTCTCTGGTTGCTTATTTTTTATTACAGTATAGTTTATATTACAAATTCAATGTCCTCTCAAATAAATCTGAAATTATTAATTAGTACATTTAACACTGTATTCTGTTCCATTCTCTAGCTCTGCTGCCCAGGCTGGAGTGCAGTGGTACAATATTTGCTCACTGCAACCTCTACTTTGCAGGCTTAAGCCATCCTCCCACCTCAGCCTCCCAGGTAGCTTGAACTACAAGTACACACAACCATGCTTGGCTAATTTTCTTACTATTTTTAGAGATGGGGTTTTGCCATGTTGTCCAGGCTGGTCTGGAACTCCTGAGCTAAAGTGATCTGCTGCCTTAGCCTTTCAAAGTGTTGGGATTACAGGTGTGAGCCACCATGCCTGGCCTAACTGGAGATTCTTGATTTTCAGAAGCCACATTGATTCACATAAGTAAATGGCATTTGTTTTCCTTTATGTTATACAATTTTATAACAATAATAGTTTTCTCTCTTGTGTGAAAGAACTAGCTGTGGATTCAGAGTATATGAGCACAGTTGTGGAAGAAGCTCAACTCTCAATTTGATATAAGAGAGTAATTTGTCTAACAACATTCAGTCAAATTTACCAGCATGGTTTTTCAAAAGGAGGTATATGGATCACCCACAGGAAAACCAGTCTTAGTGGTTATAAGAATGAACATTTGACTCCAGACTTTTTCTAACAGAATCTCTGAGCACAGGGCCTTGGAATCTGCATTATTTGCCAATATAACAGCTTTCCCTGATGCACAATAAAGTCTGAGAAACACAGTATTAATAGCTAAATAACAGGTCATTATGGGTGCTTATGTGATCCCCAAAAGATGCAAACCCAGACACTGAATCTATGAACAACACTAGGTAGCTATTCAGATGATCCAAAATGCGAATACACACATACACACACACACACACACACACACACACACACACACACACACATTCTTTCAGATTACTATCATAACAAAATCTTAAAATGCTGAAAGTCATTATAGAAGACATATGCATGGACAACGTATTTAATCCTTATAACTACCATGAGGCATTTCTGACCTTCATTTTATAAATGAGAAAACTGAGCCTTAGAGAATTATATTTGCTTAGGGTTACAGAGCAAGTAAGTGATGGGTGTGGGAGTCACATCTAGTATGACACTCTGATAGTCTGAATAACGGCCCCCTAAAATATTGAGGTTCTAATCCCTGGAATCTTTGAATGTTGCCTTATACGGCAAAATGGACATTGCAGATGTGATTAAGTTGAGGAGATGGGGAAATTATCAGAGATGATCCAAGTGCGTCCTAACTATAATCACAAGTGTCCTTCTAAGAGGGAAGCCCAGAGAAAATTGTCTATAGAGAAAAAGGCAGCAATGTGATGACTAAAGCAAGATGCTACACTGCTGGCTTTGAAGATGAAGGAGACCGCAACACAAGGAATGGAAGAAATGCATCTCTGTACACTGGCAAAGGCAAGGAAACAGATTCTTCCCTAGAGATTACAGAGAGCATGGCCATGCCTATGCCTTGATTTTGAACCAGTGAAACTGGTTTTGAATTTCTAACCTCCAGAAATATAAGAAAATAAATGTGTGTTTTTTTAAGCCACCAAGTTTGTGGTAATTTGTTGTAACGGTCATCAGAAACTAATGTAAACACTAATTAGGACTGTTCACAAATATTCTAGTTCTCTTCCAAAGCCCATGGCAAGGTTGTGCTTCTCTACCATGCTTTGAAGTTAGTACTGACCATGTGACTTGCTCTGGCTGATAAAAGGTAAGAAGTGGCATGTGTTAGTTCTGAGTGGCAGTTTTGAGAGTCAGTGCAGTTTATCACATTCCCTTCTACTTGCTCTGGTGATCACAGAAGTATGTGTCAGGAGGGAGCTTCTATCAGCCTTGGGCCCTGAGTGAACTACGATGAACAGAAATCCCTGGAAACCTATGCTTGCTATATAGCAAGAACAAGAAGTCATCCTCTGCATGTCAAGTTACTGGTATTTGTGCACTGTTGTTACTGAAGCCTAATCCAGCCTATCCTGACAAATACAGATTACAAAATCTACACTCATTCCACAGAACCAACATGTTGCCTCTATGTACAACTGACCACTCTCCCCAGACTCCCAACATGTTCCCAGTATTCTCAAATCACTTTTACCTGAATTCACTAGAATTTTGAACAGACTATGCCGCATACTATGGAGTCACTGACTGAATAATTGAGGTGGTTATTATACAAAAAATTAAAACAGAATCCCAACTTCCTTCTTATGCCTTCATGCACCCCTCCCCCCACCATTCTCTCTTTCTGCATGGTAGTCTTTGTTTGTAACCAACATAGAAATTCTTCTCTTTCCCTGTACAATGGACACGAATGAGATCATTGCTCCTGTACTGACATCAAATGGGAGGGAAATTGAAAGCATCCAGACTTCACTATCAGAGTCACATTCCCTACCCAACCACAGACTGGCATGAATGGGCCACCCTTTACCTTCACCTACACAGCTTCTGAAAGTCAGAGAGCAAGCATTATCACCTGTTTGCTTCCCTTACCCAGGTT
Source organism: Plecturocebus donacophilus (assembly GCA_004027715.1). NCBI lineage: Eukaryota > Metazoa > Chordata > Mammalia > Primates > Pitheciidae > Plecturocebus > Plecturocebus donacophilus. The sequence goes on along the minus strand of PVKP010005543.1, from coordinate 70,211 downwards.
ATATTTGCTTTTCTCTTGGAATATCCCAAAGGTGAGTAAGGCTATCCTGGCATCTTCTTTTCTCTAATCATTGCTTCCAGTCCAAAGCATGATAGATTAGCATTTACAGTTATTTGATTGTCTTTAGAGAGATTAAGGGATGATATTTTAAAGCTGAGACTGCTACAGCTAACCTGTATAGATAATGCAATCCAGACCTCCTGTAAAAGGTACCATCTGTGAAATGTACCTGCTTTTACATCGGGCTATAGTATTCTTACATGGGGCTGTATTGTGCCATGTGATGTGAAGATTTGCTTGTCCTGCAGCTACGATCTGATATATCCTTAGGATGCAATGGAAAATGTCAAAAACAAAAAGCAACATGCTAGCAAAACCCTGCTTCAAATTTAAGGCCTGACTTTATTGGTGAAGAGATCTGCTAAAAGCTGTTATTTGAAATATCTGCAGATAGTTTGGATCTGTGAATAATTACTATCCGCACATCTCAAATTCCATACAGTTTTCTGTTAGACATATCTGTGTGAGTCTATAAATAGTGAAGCAATGTCACTCACTGTATAATACAGTCTCTCTGCTTTTACAACTCATCATGAACTTCTATGTAATTTATTTTTTATTGAAGAATTCCAATTAATGGCTTCCTGGTGATTTTAAAGCCTCAAATTATCAGTCTCTGAAAACAAAGCAGAGAACATAATTATCATAAACTGAGAATTTTTCATTTTGAAGCTTATCTGTTTGTGCTAAGTATCTTGTCTGTAAGTAATTAGTGCCTTTATTTTTTTTTTTCAGTAAAAATAATGACCATTCTATGCTACATCCAAATTTTGTTAACTGCTAGATGCACTCTATGTATTATATTTGAAAATGGACCACCTTGGACTAGTTTTAAAGTATTTCATCAAATGATAATAGCAACAACAAAATACATCTGTTTGTCAGAATAAATTATGTGGCATGTATTTTAAAAACCTATTATATCCTTTTGCTTTCTTTCTAAGAATAAAAGCCTCTGAAAAATATGTACTTGCCATTTATTACCAGGACTGCATAACAAGAAAAGACCCGTTTTATCTTCAATTTATAATACTGAACAGCTAATCAAATTGATCAGCCAATAGCTTGGTTGTAGAGGGTCTTTCATAGGACCATTTCAAAATGTTTTACTAAAGATAAAACAAAATTCAATAAAATTAAACCAATTTGAATGACAATGTAAGCCAAACATTCCTTTAGGTATGCAGAGAACTCAAGTTTCCTTGATTAAAAAAAAAAAAAATAGGGTTTCACCGATGAAATGGGAATTGCCTAGAGAGACTAAGAGAGACTTGTTTGCTCTCAAGCCAAGTCACATCCAAAAGAAGCTCTCACTGCCAAGCTAGGAAGTTCACTTCATCAAGGTCAGCATCAGCTTTGTTTTTAGTTTAAAAAAATATGTTTTAGTGATAAAACTAACACGTGTACCTTAAGAAACTTAAAAATACAGAAATACATGATGTAAAGCATCCATTTACCATTTTTAATACCTTGTCGTGTCTTCTCAGCGAAAAAGAAATACACACACATATATAAGAGTCTATATATATGTGCCTGTGTGTTTGTGTGTATATATACAGAGATAATTTTTTTGAGGATGGAATATATATAGTTGGATCTTTCTTGCTTCACCTATGACTATGAATTTTCCCCAAAATATAAATTATTCATTCAAAACATGATTTTGAGTAGCTTCACATTTTATAATAGAGTTGTATAGACCAAAATTTAACCATTCCCTTATGTTGCTCTTTTATGGCATTTCTAAATTTTTCTTTTATAAAAAGTGGTATGTCAAACATGTCTGTATGTAATTCTCTGAATATATTGCTGATTATTTCCTTAGGACAAAATCTTAAAAGGCTACTATCAAGTCATAGGTGTAAACATTTTGAAGCTCTCCGTTCATGTTACAGAACTGCCCTGTGGAAAGGTTCTAACAGTTCACTTCCCCATCACTGGATAAGCAAGCCCTTTTGCACATACCCATGACCATAGTGAGTAACAGAACACCGTCACTTAAATCTATGGTAACTTGATAATAAAAAGTGGGATGTCTTCATTGTTTCATATTTTGATAGGTTATGTAGTTAAATTTAATATACAACTATGTTAAACATACATATTTATATTTTGTGTATATTTTGCAAGGTATTAGATTTCCCTATGTTTTTCAAGGCATTAGGTTTTTTTCCTCATTCATCCATAGGAGCTTATCATACAGTATTTATGTCTTTTGTCTTACATTATTTTTGCAAAACTTTCACTTCAAATTATCATTTGCCGTTAATTCTGTTTATATAGCTGATATCAATATATGCATTTTTATGTAGTCTATTCTTATTATCCTTTTTGCTTCTACACATTTTTTTATACTTATAAAGTCTTTTCCCATTAAAGATATGGTACATATATATTTACATGTCCTTTAATGGTTTTATAGTTTTAAATTCATCTCTTTAGGCTATTAACAATTTATTTCAGTATAAATGATGAGGTAATGTTTTAAGTTTATATTATCAAATTGTAAAGCAATTTTCCTAAGACCATTTATTGATTAACCATTTCCTTCCCTGGAAATGTGTGCTATTATCTGTATCACATTCTAAATTCCCATAAATATGACTCTGTCTTACTGCTTTCCACTTCATACCATGTATCCATCTGCTACATTGTTTTGCTTGTTTTAGTTTGGTGGTAGTTTCGACTGTAAAATAGAGAATTCCTATTGCTTTACAATTCCTTTATATAATATATTGCATATTTTGAACTATAGTTGTGTTTTCTTCAAAGAAATGTTGCAGTCATTTTGATACATTAAATAAAATAATCATATTTTTGAAACTGCACTAAATTTATAAAAATAATTTAGGAATGTTAGTATATTTACAATAATCACCCTTCCCATTCACAAACAAGTTATATCTTCACATCAATTATCTAATGACTTTCAGTAAAGTTTTATGGGTTAATTCATGTAATTTCCCCTTTTACCCAGTTCTCTTTAATTTCCAGTATCTAGCAAATTCCTAGCCCATTGACTCACGCAATAATTTATTGTTGACTGAAGTAACTAATGTGTAGATTCAAGCCCTCACTCTACCATTTATTAGCTCTGTGATCTTGAATGAGTGCCTTAATATCTCATAATCTTAGTTTTTTCAGCTGTAAAATAGTGCAAAGATTGCATTGACCTAATAAAATTATGAGAATTCATTGAGATTACTTTATAGACTTAGCACAGCAACTTACATATATCAAAGCCCAATAAACATTAGTGAATACCATCCTTATCTGGAGAGCATGTCAAAGGAAAAAGCAATAGAACATGCCATCAGAGACAGAAGCAAGAGAAAACGAAGAACCAATTGTGACTCCAAAGTAGTAAGGCTGATTCGAATAGAAAATCTTAAAATAACAACTATTGATTGTGACTGAAAAGTAGCCAGTGTTTTCAGATTTTGTAGGCACCAGAACCTAGCTTAGAAGCAAGCCCTCCACACCTGGGGAATGAGTGTAATGTTGGCAAAGAGTTTGATGCGACCAGAACCCATGGTGGTCCCCAGGCTGTAGGAAGCTTTTTCCTACAAGCATTAATAGTAACAGGCCTAAGCCACATGGAAGAAACACATAGAAGTTCTTCTAGAAGTAGAGAATACATTAAACTCACCCTTAGCTCAAATACAGAGTGTGTTTACTCTGTAAATAAAGTGAGAAATTAGAGAAATTATCCAAAAGATTCAAATTCTCTTAAAAACAGCCCACTACTTGGTCTGCTATCATTTATAATATGGTACTTAGATATCTGAGCCCTGGTGCCCAAGCTGGATAATAGCTTCCATTCTCTACTTCGGTATTCACATAGACCCAGCCATAGTGCCTTAAAAAAGCGAAGGACTAACTTTAGCCACTGGCCCTGCTTTCAATAAAGCCTTATTTTAATAGAAACATTGTGTCTCTCTTCCAAGTCCCACCTTTTTTAGGCAGCCTGCCAGCTGAAGGCAAAAAGAAATTCTAGCACATTGTCCCCAAATTCCAGGCAGATCACAAAAATAAACTGTCCCAGAATGTATTCCTTTTATGAAAAATTGCTTATTCAAGGCTTGCTTTTCTTGTTTGCCTTCCTTCTTCCCTTTCCAAACACTTTTTCTTCTAACATCATGCTGTAAAGTTGCCATCTGTCTCAAACACATACATACACAAAAGGGAAATCCACTTACAACGAATACAGGAAAGAAGAAAAATAAGTTGGTTACAAGTGGGTTTTCTAAAGTATATGACTTTTCCAACCCAGTGGTCAAACTCCGAATTACGTCTCAGACAGCTGTCTCCCCATTTGCCATAGAGACAAAAGTAAAAACAAATAACTCTTTTTTAAAAAAATACCTTTTCACATTATTCCCAAGGAAATGCTTGATTTTTATAATCCTATGATATAGGGATGGCCTGGAATTGAATTTTAAAAATAAGAAAGCTGAAACTCAGAAAGACAAATCACTATTGAAGACCACACGTTAATGAGAGTTTCAAAGCATGGATCTGAGTCAGAAGCACCTGGGGCAATTGTTAGAAGGCATCTCTTGAGAGCATAAATTGGATCATATCATTCCTCTGCTAAAAGCCACTCAACAGCTGCCCATTGCAATTCGAAGGAAATCGTGTCTAAGTTTTACACTTCTCACTACAGAGCACAGGACATGCCCCTGGCTACCCTCGGACCTTGTGGGTTGCCCTGCTTCCCTCCCCAACTCTCCCTACCAACTCTACCCTTCTTTGCAGCCTCCATTCACACGAAGTTTGCAGGTCTTTCCTCCCTACTCAAGTCTCAGAAAAGCCATCCCTGTCCATACTAGCAAGTACAGCTCCACACAACCATGTATCAATCTATTATATCTTAATTTTACATTATGTATCAGACTCCAAATTTCACTTATTTATTTATGATGCATTTAATGCCTATTCCCCTGCTCCCTCAAAGACACACACACACTTACAATTAATACAGGAAAGAAGAAAAATACAGGAAAGAAGGATAGAAATATCTATCCTTAGCATATAAGATCTCTTCAATTTAGAAGGAAAACACAAACACACACACACACACGCACACACGCACACGACTCAAAGCTTCATGAAAGCAGTAAATTGTCTTATAAAACAGAGATAGTTCTAGCACTGAGAACACGAAGCATTAAGTAATACTCTGTACCTATTGTCCAAGAAAATGCCACTGACCAAGCACTACCTCAGACCCGTGGAGTTTCTGTCTAGAGGAGGAAGGGTCTGGGATCTGCATTATAAATAGTTCTCTAGATGACTTCAAGGCACATTCATGTTTCAAAACTCCAGACGACAAATGCATCAGCAAGGGCTGGAACAGATGCCCCTAACTCCTGATGCCCTGTTCTCCATGACACTAACCAGCAGGTTTCCAGTGGTCTACTTCAAATGACTGCTTCAGCAGGAAAGCTGTTTGGAGATTCATACTGGGCTTTAATTGTAGATGTTGTGGATGCAGATTCAGTGGTACCTTAAACTGCTTTTCCAAAAATCAATATTTCTGTCTCTTATGTTGGGCCTGGGCTTTGATGGGAAGCCTCAAACGTATTAGTTCAGACACAGAGAGAGAACATTCTACAGGGAGCTGGGTGTATGCATGGTGGATTCACTGGCTGTGGATTCTTGGGCAACTTGATTAACTGTTCAGGGAATCATTTTCCTCATCTGCAAAGGGAGGGTATTGAGTTAGATCATCTCTACAGTTCCTTTGCCCTAAAAACTTTTGGGTGGGAAGTCATTGCAATTATTCAGAAGAGTCCTTGAAGTTGTATTCAGGATTGTGAAATGGGCTCCAAACAGCCCAGCATTTCTGCCATTGGGCATAACCACAGTCATCTAACCCCTGTCTAATGCCTAGTGGCTTGCCTTGTGTCAGAAAATCAAGAACATATCCCATTCACTTTAAAAACAAATGCATTTGTGCTGAATCCATCTGATTCCATTTAGATGCCAGTAAGGGATGTTTTGGTTGGGTACCTGATAAGATACTCAATTGTTCTTATATGCTAGAACATATAAGAAAATTCTAACATCTGTCAATGACCCAAATAGAATCTCCCTCTGCCTTTTATCTTTACACGCACAACACACACACACACACACACACACACACACACACACACACACACTTCGGAGAAATCTACTAAAGGGAATCTACACTTGTTCCTCAAAGGAGCTCTCAAGCAAAAGAGTCAAGCTTCATGTCTTAAGTTGAAAATGAAGGTGGAATAATATCATCCTGGCATTTCTAAAGGAAAGGGAAGGGCTATCTTTATTTGCTAGAACTGGCACTAAGCAGTCTCTGGTGTTCACTGCCAGGCAGTTATTTAAAACAAGAGCCAGTTGGTGTACGATGGGGGTGGCAGGGTGCTAGTGGGAGACAGGAGGCGAAGCTGGTGAAGAAGCAAAGGTATGACTGGATGATCACATTCAGAAAGCAGGCAGCAGAGATCATTTTAGTTACATATGCCAAAAGGAAGAGGCTGAAAAAATAGAAGAGTAAAATTTACCACTACGTTAAAGTTTTTCTTAACTAAACTTCTAGAAATTTGCTTCTGAATGATGGTCGAGATTCCTTTTTGGTCCCCAGTACTTACAACACATCTATCTTTAGCATATAAGATCCCTTCAATTTAGAAGGAAAACATATCAGCTGATGAATTACAAATACACTCCCCTTTCAGTGTCACTCTATATTTAAATGAGTTTAGATGATTTATATGTATGAATGCAAATATAAGATGCATGAGGTGTGCATATAAGCAGACTACCTGATTTCTTAAGTCTCACACACAAATCAGTCTCCTTACTTTAGGTCTCACTTCTTATGTGAAAGATAACTGAGGTATCAGGTTTCCATGTTAAAAAAAATATGAATTACCAAGCACTTAATATGGGTGCTTCTGTTTATATGTTGATGCCAAAAAATTCATGCTGGGAAAAAGAAAAAATGAGTTGTAAATTTGATGAGGCCACACCACCTAATAAGGACCAGCCAGCCTTATTTGTTCAATAAATAAGCAATGGGATTGGGAAACAGGCCTGGACCTTCACTTTTCCCAACCCACAAATGTGCTCTCTTTTATCAAATATTATCCTGTTGTTGACACTTAGCCAGAACACAGATAGAGGGTTCCATTAAGACTCTGTCTACTTTCCAATTTCAAGATGCATCGTAGATGTGATCAAAAGAGTCTATAAATGCTATTTAAAAGGCTAACTGCATTATACAATAGTGTAAAATGTTATCCAAAGAAAAATGAGTACTAAGTACTAGAAAGGGAATTATATTATATTTGAGGGCTAACAGAATTTTCATAACCTGTATCAGCTAAGATAAGAGTATTGGTTATTACCAGAAAGTACATTTCTCGCTATCAGTCCTCTATGGTAAGCTACTAATGTTTAAAATGCAAGAGTTAAAAATTACACAAAGATCTCATAGTTTCTGTTCGGAATATTCTTAGCCAAGTCCCTTAAAGGAATTGCCCCCACCAAACTCCTTTCTGCAGAAGCTACATTTTATCAGTGATGAGTAGGCAGAAGTCATTAATTCATTAGTCCTCTTAAAAACACATCTTTAGGTTGAAAGGGGAACATCTCAAGAGACAAAGAGGGCTCTAATTTCTGATAGTTGTTCTTTGTGATTTAATAATGCCAAGGCAGGGATAAGAGAAGGGAGGGCAGGAAACAGATCCAGAATTTTCTGGGAAGCCAGTCTAAACAAGGCGCTAAGAAAAGTCACTGAAAATGTCAGCCCAGCCAACAGAGAAAGGTTCAGAGAGCAGCAAAGACATGGCATATACTTTTTCATCTATTCAATCTGACCCTGGGCCCACTGCCATAATCTTTTTTAAGGCTAGCGGTGGAAAGGCTGCCACCTGAATGTTTGTAGAGGTTTCCTAACATCCTCTGCTTAGGAACCTTAAACCTCAGGTACTATTTCAGAGGAAATGGACATTGCAAAACAGACAGAAAATTAACTGCAGCAGACCCTGGACCTAAATAAGTTCCACTAGTCTTTCTGAAATCACTTAATGGCTGGGGATTGGGAGAGTGGAGGGGTGAATGGTGTGGTGTGTGTGTGTGTGTGTGTGTGTGTGTGTGTGTGTGTCCCCAACTTGGGCCTGGCCTGAATATTTCACAGAGAGGAGAAAAAAGAAAAAAAATTAAAAGAAACAATTTAAGCAATTTAAAAATTCTTTGCAAAAAATAATAAAAAGCAAGACTTTAACAAAATTGCAGCTATAGCAGGTCTGTGAGGGTAACTTAGTAAAATACTCTGTGGATGGCTGCAAACCTCTAATGGAAAGTTGTGTAAGTGGCTGAGGCCAAAGTAGGCATTAATTACAATGAAAAATCAGTTTAGAGTAGGCCACAACTAAATTGGAAGCTGGTCCTCTAGGTAAAACAAAGAAAGTGAACAGCAGCCTCAGATTTGATTACATGGCAATACAAGAAAAATGTGCTGCATGTTGTCTATTATTAAAGCTGCTTTGGGGCCCTGTGTTGGGTGCCTTAGGGATTCTAATAAAAAATTAGTAATAGGTCTGCTGCCCTGGCTCACTGTGGCTTTTTGGAGTATTTGTGGGTTCAGGGCTGGTCCTGCAGTGCAAATTAAGTCATTTCAGACAAGCAGCCTCAGAAAGTGTTGTGTGATAGCAAAGTTCAAATACTGCACTTTGACTCCAAAAGGACACAGCCCCCTACTGGAGTCTGATTCAGAGTTTCAGAGAAATGATAAAATTTTATCAGATGGAGGAGGAGGAGGAAATGAAAAGTAAGAAAAAGGAAAAAAGAGAAGCAACTAGTTATTTCTGTGTGTCTTTGATTACTGTCACCAAATACGGGTGCTGGTATACAAATGATAGAAGTACCTAAAATATTGCCAGCGAGTGAGTTAATGGCAGAGAAGGCAACTGTTAACCTGGGATTTTTGTGTGTGTGCCTTACAAATGTTAACTCTATAACTCTTTTTATATTGATGTAGTGATATTAATAATATTGTCTTTATTACTAATATCACCACTGGGTCCATGGCATGACCATATATATCCAAGACAAGAAACATTGACAAAAGTTCACCCTGATTAAGAAATCAAGCTAATAAATCTATACTCTTTCAAAGAGGAAAATGTCTGGGGAAAATTATGTTCTATAAAAGAGTTATGTAAAGGGGATATTTCCCAGCTTTTTCTAGGTTTGTGACGGACCTGATGGCTGGCATTTGCTATCAGAGACAGTCCCTGTTCCCATCCAAGGAAAGACAAATGTGATAGAGTTCGAATCCTGATGAATGCTGTGCAGATTCAAAAAAAAAAAAAAAAAAACTGTGGGTGCGTGGGTAGCAGGTACATTTTCAACCTGGACCTTTGCCTAAATGCTGAATAGGCTTGACAAGGAGAAAGAGGAAGAGTTGGCATGTAACCTACAAAAAAGCGCATGCCTGTGTGAGCACGTGTGTGTGTGTGTGTGTGGCGGCAAGGTATGCTGGGGTGGGGGGCGATGTGAGGCAGAAAGAAAAAAGAACTTTAATCCAAGTAATTCAAAAATTCTTTGTCATAGAAATTTTTTAAAGTTTAATAAATAAGGGAAATGCCAATTTACGTCCATGAGGAATTTTCCTCGTCCAACATCAAATAAGACCCAGTTTTAGGACTTGCCTAATCTGTTGTTGGCAGAGGATGTGGCCGCATATCTCAACTGATTTCGAGAGGTTTTAGGAAATCACTATTGGCCCCAAACACCTTCTTCTCCTATCTGATTACTAATACCTGACATTATACGAGTTAGAGAGCTATTCCTTTGGTGTGAAGCATTGGCTACTAAATGCAAATTCTCCTGAAAAATCTTCTTAACCTTGGAGTGAATAAAGTAACAGAAAACACAGGAAGTAATGGGGAAGCCAGCTGGATCAGGAATTGGTTTAAGCAGACTGAGAACAAACTTCATCAAAGCCATAACTTCTCTAAGCGCCATCTCTCAGAGCTGCAAACATTCTCTATAAAATCATTGAAGAGGTGTCTTCTGCTGGGGACAGAAGCAGAAGAATGGAAAGGTGTTCTTCACATGGGAAATCACCATGGATTCAGAGCACAGGGGTCATACAGACTTGCAAAACAATCATGCCCTCCATTCAGGCCCACGACAAATCTCTGTAGTGCCTTTACAAGGTGCCAAACGCTGTTTGAGCTGCTGTGAAATCAGAACTGGAAAGATAGCTCCCTTTGTCATCATTCCCAGGTTCCTAGGGGCCAAAGTCTCATACAATTTTGCTCTTCTCAAGTTGTTGAAAAGACAGAGTCAAAAAGGACAAGGGGAACAAGAGAGAATGAAAATATCAGCAACATAAAAAAAGCAGTGAGAGTCACAGTTTAGCTCGAGTACACAAAGACCTGGTAACACTGACATTCATTCAAAGTTATCAAGTGGAAGACACTAACAGGTAGCTTTGGTTCTTCCAGGACCTTGGTTGGGGTGAGCAAATCATATTTCTTCTCTGATTATATTCATTAAAAACCCTGGTGGCAATGACTTATGTTTTGTACTCCAGCAGCGACACCCGTTTCAAAACAAACTGTGCACTATCACCTTGTACTGATAATGCATTACATCATCTTAAATATTTTCAAAGTAGGGTACCCAGTTTTTCAGGAGTTACATAATGATCTTGATAAGGATAATTCATATGTATCTCTTGTTCAATAAATAGCAGTCTACCGAGTATATATATATATATATATATATATATATATATATGTATCTCTATCCAGGAATCTTAGAATAAAAACCTCAGAATGGAAAAATCACATATTGAGATTTGAAGCAATGATAGACTACTTCTGTTTATACATATATTTCTATAGACTATTTTTAACACCTACCCTTTCGAAGTGGAGATTTTTCCATAATTCTTTACCAACAGATAACCTCACAAAAGTAAAACTTTCCAACTTGTATATTTTTTCCTAGTGCTTATTACTCCTGAATGACCTATGTCATCTGCACAAAACCTTCACCAGAGGCTTGACTAACTCCACAGGCAGTCAATATTTAAATAATAAGTATACACATTCCCATATTATTCAATGATTTTTATGTTAAAGTCAAAATACTTATTGAAATTTAAACTGAATTCATTGAATAAATCTCTAGCTCCAGATGAGTATGGAAATATATTTTCTATCCAAGTAAAAAATTATAGAAATTTCTAGTAGAGCTCTCTCCTGCAAAGAGTTCTAATTACCAAGCTATAAAATGTAAGTGTTTAATAGGTCATATGGGGAGGGATAGATATACAGAATTCACAAGTCTCTGGATCTTTAGCCAGTCCCACAAGGCAGGGCCTGTGTTGACCTTAAATCTTAGTCACAACTGAATCACCATTACTCATGACAGCACCTAGCACCCAGCAGGTAATAAATACTTGCTGACTGGCTGATGGCAATGTCAGAAAAGTCTTGGTAACTCTTGCTAAACACAAAAAGATGTCCATTATTAGCATTTAGGAACCTTGAGGTATATATAATAGCAAATTTTTTTATGTCAAGTTTCTTCTTTGTGACAACAGTCCCAAAGGGATAACAGTCTTTGGAATCAATGAGGCGCTGTGCGTGTGTGTGTGTGTGTGTGTGTGTGTGTGTGTGTGTGTGTGTGTTTATCCTTCAGCTTAGCCTTTAGAAATAAAGTCCAGTCCCTCTCTGCAAAACATGCATCATTTCACAGGTGAGGCAGACCGACAGAAACCCAATAACAATACAGTGTGATAAGTGCCATAATATCATAGATGGCATTAGTAGAAAAAAGTTTTATGAAAGCACAGGAAAGGCAACTTTCTCCTCTGGCTTCCTAGGGATGAGGTATTAGAGCTGGGCTGAACTGAGGCCCAGCTCCAACAGAAGTTGCCAAGCAATCATTAGGAACTTTTACAAGCAATTGTAGTAAAGGGTTTAAGGGGATGCCATGAAGTACGGAACCCAAGAGTGAAAAGAAAGAGTTGCTGAGAAGGAAGGGATTGAAAGAGATTGTGTGTTCACTGGAGGAAGATGTACGGCACCCGAATTAGAGAGCCAAGAAGAGGGAATACCTGACGCAGCAATGGTCTCGGGTGCAGGATGCGGTCTCCAGGAATTACTTTTAAAGGGAGTTGCTATTTCTTTTTCCATACCAATAGAGATGGAGGTAAGAAAGGACAAAATATAAATAAACTTGGGATTAAATAGAAAAGGAAGTTAAGAGCACTGCTATCTAATAAACACAATAATAGCTACAATTGGGGATTGACTCTGTTCTAAGCTCTTTGAACACATCATGTAATTGGATTTTTCCAATAATCCTATGAAGTAAGTAAGGCTTTCAAAACAAGAGAAAAAAGTTTAGAAGGATTAAGTCAACTAGCCAAGGTCACATAGATGGTAACTTAGCAAAGTCCGAAGTCTATGAGCCCATCATCCATGACCTTACTTTTCTTTATAAAAGTAGGATGGCAGGTTGTCCAAATAAAGGAGACTAAGACCAAGTCGGTAGTTTTTAGCAAGTGATAATATATTAGAAAGGAATAAAAAAGGGTTAACTTGCCATTAAAAAAGCATTTTCAGCAGCTTTAAAAGTTCAGCTGAGGTTGGAAATCATACATTTTAATCAATCACTGAAGTCACAAAATTTTCTTCACCAGTGGCACAAAGGGGAGAAAAGTATTTGGGCTGACCTGGACTTGGAAGGGAATAAAGTCGATAATAAACTGAAGGTGTGAGATAGTATGTAGTTGAAATGATTGACTGCTGTGTCCAGGTCAAATGAGAGACCGTGATTATAAAAGGGGAGATAAGGAGGGGTACAAAGATGTTGATGGAGGTGAACTGACATGAAGGCATGGGAGGGATGAACTATAGATGATATCCAGGAAGAAAAAGTTCAGAGTTATAGGTTAAGGAGATTAAATAGTAACATCATAATCTAAGCCAAGCAGTTGAGTTGCTAAAGGACTGGAGGTGAGAGATGATGGAAAAAAAAAGAACACAAAGGAAACATCGCTAAGATGTTGGCACATTATCAAACTGGGGTGTGGTTATTCCTCAGAAAATGGAAGGGGACTGGTTAGATAGTAAGACCTAAAGGGAACAGAATCCTAAAGGAAATTGAAGACATTACTTGAAACTGAGTAAGGACCCAAGGGAGAGATAGATGAATGGACGAACAGTGAATGGATGGATGAGTAGATGGATGATGAATGGTGAATGATGAATGGAAGATAGATGAAAAATTGTCATGTACTTCAGAGGAGACTGTTAAAGATAATGTGCATTGTGTTAAAACAGCAAAACAAATAGACTATGCCAACATTTCTTTCACCTAAAGGTATGCCACTTTCCTCATTGAGAATAACAGGTTGGAGACAACCAAAATTTAAAAGTAAGCTACCTAAAAACAGTAGCACCAAAAAAATGAGTAGTGGTTCTCTTTGCATGATGGTATTATGCGATTTTTATGTGACTTTTATTTTTCCCTTTGTATTTTCTTACGCTTTCCAAACATTCTGTAATCAACGCATGCAACTTTAGAGTATAAAAAGTTAATGTTTTAAGAAAAAATACCACACTACAGACATAAAAGACACTAGAAGTATAAACATACTGTGGGCCATGTTGAAAGGCTTGGAAATTTTTCATATTTTAAGTTGTATACACACATTTAGACATGCATATTTTTTCTGTATATGTATGTGTGTGTATGTGTATATGTGTATGCAAATGTGTGTATTTAGGCTTTAAACATGGATATAGAGGACACAAACACATACACGGTACCCCCAGGAAGAAAGTAAACATTAAGTAATTCTATTCACTATTACAGCAACAATTTCACCCTGAAAACCTGAGCTAAATGTCAAGATTTCTCTCTCAAATTCTGTGGGCGGTCAGCTTTTATTAAACAATAAATACATCAATATTGCTTAATGATCGGAACAAGTAACCAGGACTTTAGAGGCCTTCTAAGTGTAACTGTTCTGTTTGCCTCTCTTTTGATCCAAGCACCAGCATTGAGAACTCACTTTTTTTCTGTCCTTTGTAGGGGGTCCTGGACTGTGGTGCCCATTCCACCGACTTTCTGCACACTGCTGTTTGGAAAGGAGTGTGCAGGCACATGAGGGCCTAAAGGATTCAGACACAGAATGAAGCCTCTCCTTATGGAAACAATTATGTGGCCGATTCCACTTGGTTTTAAGAACCAGGCTATAGAAGGGGAAAGGAAATCCCCCTTTCAGGAGGGTCCCTGAAAATGTAGCCTGGGAATATTGTTCTACTCAACTCAAGATGCTCTGGCCCACAGTGGGAGCCTTGATCAGTTCTACTTTCAGATCTTTAAAGAAGAGATAGTATTGCTTCTTCCACAAAGATTCTTCTGCATGTGCTAGTATCAATAAACACTTTGATCAAGGCATGCTTTCTAAGTCAATAACTGACGTCATGCATATGATTTTAAACCAAAGGAAATGATTCTGACAGTAATACATTTGGAAGCCGAAAACATAGACAAGGAACCAAACACAAACTCAAACTTAGGGAAACTTAGGATCAGCATTAAACATGTCACAGCACATCACCCGAAACCACCATGCTCTGATATGTCAGCCCACAGAAAATAAGCACTTGGTTTTTTATCTTCCCAAGGCTATTCTCATAAGGTTTTCTGGGACGATTTCTTCCAAAGTCACACAAAAGGGGGGAGAAAACGGAAATAACAACTTCATGGGAAAGCCACATTTAGAGGCATTTTCTAGTCTTGCTCATCCACCCTTCCACACAGAAAAAAACCTCAGCGATAACCTCAGGAAAAAAAAATTCAAAAGCATTCTAATTACTTTTGCCTGTATCACCATCATTCAGTTGAACCAAAGCTTCTGTGTTTATTACTGCACCAACTACTACTAATAAACAAAAAAGGGCTTACATTCCATAAATCTGAGACTTTTTACCTTTTTAAAATGTATCCTAAAGCCCTCCTTAGTCAATATTTCCACAAACAGATAGTTGTAATTAATCCAGGTTTTACTTAAGCTAACAAATGATTCCCCTTCATGATAGCCATGTAAGCTGACTCATGAATTTGCTAATGTTTCCAGGTTGCTGACAGAGCCCACTGTTACACAGTAAAGGGAGAAACCATGAGTGATATTAAGACTCCCCTCCCTACTCATTAAAGTAAAAGCAAGAATTTCAGCATTTCTCAGGGCCTCTTCTGGACCACAGCGGGTTTGCCTCTGCTGACCACTCCAGGTCTTGGGCTGAACTTCTCATCCTAGAGGTCTCACTGCCTCTGTGTCCTGAAGTAGACATGCCTTGACCTTCTGAGATAAACACACGATTCCCCACCTGCTCTAGATCAGGCAGGCCGAAGGCAGAGAGGACCTGCCGACACTTGAAAGAAACAGTTCATCTGCTTTGGGAACCAGGGAAATTCATGCCTCACTTTCAGGATCACTGGTCTCAGGAGGATTTAACCCAAGATTGGAGTAAGAGTCGACATCCACAATGTCATGTCATCTAATTCCGTTTCCTCTTTCCCTGCCTTCCTTTGTCCTAGAAGCGTTCTGTGATAACGAACAAACTGATTTATTCTGATTAAAAATAGTTAGCATTATTCAAATGCTCCCTCTCAATTTCTTCTATAATCTTAAGATACTGATATACAGAGATAAAGACATAGCGAGAGAGAGAGAGAGAGAGAGAGAGAGAGAGAGAGAGAGAGAGAGATAAAGATAAATTACTGACTTGAGCCTTGGTCTGGGAATTAGGACTTGGCAGCTGAACTGCCATTGTTTGTGCTGTCATGTTAAAAGATCTGCCTATCTAAAAAGCTCTGGGGTAAAACAGACATTGCTAAGGCTATCACTGGAGGTATGGTCATCGTAAGAAACCTTAGGAGAACAGCTATGGGAAGAAAAAAATGTTTCTTTTGTATGGGCTGACACAGTAAAGATGGGTGTGGGGTGATATGCTATCACGTGTCGAACGTGGATCCTAAATTTCACCAAGTTTGGATTTGCATTTAGTTCCCTGTCCATGTTTTCAGCTCCTAAATGTATTACTGGCAGGATCATTTCCTTTGGTCTAAGGTGGACATTAGAACCTGATCCATTCTTTTCTAAATTTCTAAATTTAATGCTCAACGTTCTAAGTGTCGAGAAAAAGCAGGATATCCTAAAGAAGTCACTCTGATGGTTGTGATTTCATAACGACTGAGACAGTTGACATCGGCAGAAGGAAAAGGGACACTGGTAAAACTCAAATAAAATTAAAAATCAGTGCCAAATGCTTTGGGTTATATAGGGGGAAAAAGCCAAATTAAACCAAAACCCCTCTTATTATTCTGCTATGCTTTTTTTTTTTGCGCTCCACCCCTACCCTACAGAAAACAGTCTATGTAAACGCAACCAACATAAGTTGAAGAAAGCAAGGTAGTATAATAGGTCTTGCTGTGTAGCAATCCAGTGATCTGCATTCTTATTCTAGATTTGTTTAAACATAGCAAGTTTTGTTTTTCCTTCTGAATACCTTCCAATATTTTTTGTTTTGTGTTTTGAAATGGAGTTTTGCTCTTGTTGCTCAGGCTGGAGTGCAATGGTGCGATCCTGGCTCACTGCAAGCTCTGCCTCCCGAGTTCAAGTGATTCTCCTGCCGCAGCCTCCCGAGTGGCTGGGATTACAGGCATGTGCCACCATGCCCAGCTAATTTTGTATTTTTAGTAGAGACAGGGTTTCTCCATGTTGGCCAGGCTAGTTTCAAACTCCCAACCTCAGGTGAACTGCCCGCCTTTGCCTTTCAAAGTGCTGGGATTACAGACGCAAGCCACAGTGTCTGAGCTGTTTTGTTTTTTATCATTACTACTGACCTCTATTTTCCTAAGCTTTAAAATTCATTTAATCTGGCTGGTTGCGGTGGCTCCTGCCTGTAATCCCAGCACTTTGGGAGAGTGACATGGGTGGATCACCTGAGGTCAAGAGTTCTAGACCATCCTAGCCAACATGGTAAAACCCTGTCTTTGCTAAAAACTACAAACATTAGCTGGGCATGGTGGTGTGAACTTGTAGTTCTAGCTACTCAGGAGGCTGAGGCACAAGAATCACTTGAACCCAGGAGGTGGACGTTGCAGTGAGCCAACATCGTACCACTGCGCTCCAGCCTGGGCCACAGAGCAAAACTCTGTCTTTAAAAAAAAAAAATCAATAGCTATGCCACAAATACTTATTTAGCAATGACTATATTCCAGACACTATTCTATGTATTTATAGGTACATCAGTGCAAAGAAAAAAGCAATAACAAACAACCTTACCCTCTTAAAGCTTATGAGACAGATAAACAGCAAAAATAAACAGCTTACTCTCTATTCTCAGCAAGTTTTATTGAAAAAAACATATAGACTAGGGGAAGAGGGATCCATGTTGTTGAGGATGAGGGCAGGCCATAGTGTTAAATAAGGTGGACAGACTAGTCATCATTGAGAAAGCAAGTTTTGAAAAATGACCTGGGTGTGAGGGGGTTGAGTGTACTGATATGGGAGCACTCGGGGAGCATTGTGGCTGAAACAGAAGGATCAAGGGAAGAAACAGTAGGAGATGTAGGGGACAAAGTCAGAAAACCTCATGGCCTTTGTTACAAACTTTCAACATGACTCACAGTTTAGAAGTACTGATCTGGACAGATTTGTTAAAATGTTACTGGAATAATGGGGGCAACAAATGATGGTGATTCAGGCCAAGGTATCCATGGAGGTTAGATTTGTGGTTAGATTTTAAATGCATTTTGAAGGTAGAGGTAGTAGTATCTTCTAACAGATCAGAAGTGATAAGAAAAAGAGAAGAAACAAGAATCTGATCTAAGTATTGCAAAGTTGTGGTTGTCATCCACTGAGATTGGAAAAACAGTGACTGTAGCCAAGTTTTATGGGGCGAACCAGGAGATCCATTCTGGATATGTTAAGTTTCAGATGTCTATTAGATATGCAAGTGTAGGGGTCTGTGGACAGTTGGATATAAGCATTTAAAGTTCCAGAGAAAGAGGTCCAGTCTAGAGAGATAAAATAAGAAATAATATGGTTTCAACATTTTTTTTTTTTGCTTTACCATTCTTAACAGATTGGAAAATCTATATCTATAATTAGTATGTTCATATCCCAATTTCTTTATGTTAAGACTATTTGAAAAGAAAGAGAGAACAAAAAAAGGGGATTAGGGAGGAAGGCAATAAGAAAGTGAAAGGGATCAACTGATTATTAGGAGATTTACGACCTAAGAGTGTATTACATCCCTAGCCTCAGGCTGCTTCCGACAGAGGGCACACTCCTGAAGGGTTTTCAGTTAAACCTTAAAAACCTTTAATCTTGTTTTCCCACAGATACACATCTTATAATGTTCTTAAGTCATTCCTGGTAGATCTTCCATTAGAAATGGCTCATAACATTTTAACTTGAAGTTTATCTACCTCCAACCTTTCAAATAATTAAATATTTAAATGTTCTGGGAAGCTGGCTTTTGTGAAGCAAGAACTTCCGCAATGCAAATTTTCACTCTTAATTTCTCTGCTGGGTAAAATAAGAGTTACAGGGATTGGGTTTGCTTCTGATGTGTGTAAAAATGGAATACATTTCTCCATCTTCTGGGTTCCGGGATGTTCACTCAGTGTCAGAAGACACCTCTCACAGAATAATCACGAGACAGACAGGAGAAGAGGAAATAAAGGGAAAAGACAGACCAATCTTAATCGTCTCGGCTGCTTATCTTCCAAGCTGCTGCCTGGCCCTTTTCTTTAATATCAACTGTTCTGTGTGGAACTGGAACAAACCTGGACCTCCAGCCGTCTCCAAAGTTGGGCAGGCTGGGGCTTACAGGTGAACCGCTGGGTACCAGGCTTGCTCGCTCCGGTTTCCATCCCTGATGAGTTTCTCATCACCTACCCAGCAAGAAGCAAGAAAAGCAGGGAGTGCTGTCCCTGGCCCTGCCAGTGACCGCCTACCTGTGGGAAATCAGTGTGTTTACATCTGCTAGAGGAAGGGTTAATCTAGGGTCTGTATTTGCATCCACCTCTACCTTCTGTTTTCTATATTTCTTACACACTACTGTCCCACAATTTTTCTTCCATAAATTATTCTATGGCAGGTAAGTGTTTCCCTAAGACTCTCTTCATTTGCTAAGAGAAAACAAGAACTTTTCGTCCCCTGAATTTCATTTTAAGGACAGAAATGCGTGCATTTGAGCAGGTGTGCACAAAGAAGAAGAAAAGAGGGGCAGGGCTGAGGGGGGGAGGACTGCAGTACCAGGATTCAACCGAGCTTTGTCTCTGCTGTCTTCATCTGCATTCAATTGGTCACGACCTTCCAGGTGTCTTTAAGGTTGAAGTGTTTGCTGGCCCATTTCGAGCGGAGCCCGCTGGTCCATGTGGCCCTTCTGACATCAAGAGACAGCTTTTAAAAGAACAGAAGCACCTTGTCAGGGCTCAGGGGTCACTAATAGCCTGCCTTGGGCCCTCCAATAGGTCATGTTGGGCTTCCTCGTCCAACACAAAGGGAAAGGCGAGGGAGGCTGGGGAGGGTAGGGGGATAATTATCATTCTGGTGTTTTTTTCCTCAGGCCCCGAGTTATGCTCCATGTCACTGTGTTAATGTGCCTGCAACCAGGGAGACACATAATGCTCCTCGCAGCCCTGTTTATTAGCAAGATCCATTTGCAAAAGGCCCTTCTTTTGTGCCACAATATGAATGTGCTTTGATGGCAAATAATTACGGCAGTCCTTTTGACATGAAGATCCACAGGCTGCCCTAGTTAAGCCAGTAATTAGCCTGTCCTCCTTTTTTTTTATTATTATTATTGAGAAACTACAAATTATCCTCATATGTGCACCGGCCATTGCTTTTTCTCCTATTCTCTCACTCTCTCCTGCTCACTCTCTCCCGCTCACTCACCAGCTCGCTCTTTTCTCTCTCCCTCTCCCTCGTCTCCCTCAGCACTTTGGATAAGTGGAATGCAGCTGCACAAAAGCAAGATAAAGCTGGACCATCAAGATGATGAACAATCTGGATGAAGAGGCTTCGAGACGCACACAAAAGCTGGAGAAGTGCAGTTGATGTAGGCCTGGACAGCTGAAGAATGCTGCGGCCTCACGATGAATAGCCCTCATTTGTGAATATACAGATTTTCCACGATGAATAAAAACTCAGTGGAGGTCACAATAAATAAACTTTTTCCCCCTTCTTCTTAAATAATAATTCAGGTTCCCGGCACCAAACAGCTGTAAATTGAAGGTTGTGCTTCGTTTTCTCAACTCTCAAAGGGGATAATTAAGCTAAGATCACATTGTTTGATATATTAGTGTAATGATGAGATACTATATTCTGCTTATTTCGAGTTATTTTAGTTTTTCTTTCCCATTATCTGTTTTTTTTTTTTTAATTACATTTCAAATACATTTTAAACGTAGGAAGAGCAGTTCTGAAACAGAGTTCGCCCTGTGTTTGGATCTATTTGAAATGTATTCATATAACATTTAATTAAAGCAGCAACATTCCCCTTTAGAAAATGTGTGGAGGTAGAAATATCTATATTATCTGACTAGTTCTGACATAATCTTGCCAAAAGGCTGACTCTTTTTCCTTATTGGTGCAAGATAATTAGACCATCATTAACCTCCTGAAGCATCAATGTCAGTGTTTCTTGGCGTTATAAAATCGAGATTTGGGAAGAGTTTCATAATTTTGCTTAAGATCACTGAGGAGGTAAAGATCAGTTCTGAAACATGCTCAGCTTAGAAGATTTCTGAAAATTAGAGTCTGCAAGGATACATGTTATAAAGGAACTCAGCCCAAGGGAAAAGCTACAGTGTCCCTTTGCTCCTATAACAGCGCCTCCCATGTGTGAAGTCTTGACAATAAAAAGGCCCAAATACTGTTTTACATTTTATTAACGTAGGTTAGATTGTCATTTTCTTCCAATAATTTTTGAGCTAAAAAGACACTGACAAGTCTGACTCTCTGTATCAAATAAAAGAGAGAAACAATATATTTCTAGAAATATTTCCCCCCTAATTTTTTGGTAACCATAAAATAGTCTTCATATCCAAAGCAACTATTTATTGTTGAGTGTTTAGTGCACTGCTTGTTCATTTGATTGATTGATTGGTTAGTTGTTTTTTCCAGGAATTTTTCTATTTTCACCATTAGTCCCAGTCTAGAGTGGACTCTACCATATCCACATTCAGGAAGGTTTTCAGATTTAAACCAGGTATGGGAAACAATTTATGAGCAGGAACACTGAGAAGTATGAAAAAGCATGAAGAACACACTGTTAACTTCATTGTGATCGAAGCTTCAAAAAGAAGGTAACTTCCTAAAGTTTCCAACCCTGGAGACCTTGAATTAAAGAACAACAGTTCCTCTGATTTGATTATTACACATTGTATGCTTGTATCAAAATATCATATGTACCCCATAACTATGGACTACCAATAATGGTATTCATAATAATTTAAAAGAAAATAAAAAGGAACAACCCACCCATTGCATGATGAAGAGCCATCCTTATCTATGATGCCAGTCTATTTAGAGGAACCCTAGAGAAAAGCAAGCAACTAAATGTCCCATCTCTATGTTCAACATGAGAGAACAAGGGTAATAAAAAACAAAAAACAAAAGTCTGAAGTAGTTGAAGACAAGGATAAGGAAATCCTAGGAAGAGTCTGAGTCCACTCATAAATTACACCTAAGGAAGAGCCCTCAGGCTCATGAAGCTCATTTCAGCTTTGTTGCATCAATAAACCAGGCAGAGACAAAGAGAAATCAGGCAACGGGCCTCAGAAAAGGCGATCACTGCCACCTCTGTTTGCTGCCATGTTGGAGATGGTTTTTAAAGGACCACCACATCCGTTTAGAAATATTACACAGGTTTAGGCCAAGAAAGCTTGGTTTAGGAGTTCACATGGGTCAAATGCCAAATAGCTTAACAAATTTTTAAGATCTAAAAGCAGGCCAGATCTGGTATGAAGTACAGGCCTATCTAAAAACTCCGACAGCTCCTTAACATTTCACTCACTTGCCTTTCTACCTGAGATGTATTAATTACACCCACAATTTACAGAATGCCTCCTATATCCTAGGCACTTTTTCAGACTATGGAATCTAGCACAGAAACAGATCAGGTCAAATTCCTGCTTTCATGGAACTTACATTTCAGGAGCAGAAGATAGACGGTAAACAAAAAAATGAATAAAATACAGCACACCAGGTAGTGAGAAATGTTACAAAGAAATATCAGGCAGGAGAATGTGGAGGAAGGAAACAGTTGTATTTTACATGGGCTGGTCAGGGAAGGCCTACCCAATAAGGTGACATTTGACCAGAGACTTGCAGTGAAGGAGGTAGTCATGCAAAAGCTATGCAACTTTTGAGGAGAGAACTTTCCAGGTAAAATGAGCCCAAAGTCAAAACCTCTGAGGCCAGGGTATGACTGGCACGTGCCCATCAGTAAGAAAGAGGCTGAGACTGAGGAGGACTGAGCAAGGAGCAAAGGGGAAAGAAGAGCAAGAGAACAGATGGGGAGCTATTCTCACCATCGAGCTGAAAGAAAACCTTAGTCATTTACTCACTCTGGACTATTAAGTAATTTGTCTTGTCTGTCTTTCATGCCTCTAATAAAGTTTAGGCATATGAGGTACTGAAAGGAATATTCTAAGGTGATGAAGGCCTGACTGACTCACCACAGTTTCATGCCATGAAAGAGTGGGCGTTCACTACAAAAATATGGCACAATTAAAAATGCCTATTGCAAATACAAACAACATGCCTCTCCCACCCAAAACACAGGCAAAAGATTTGAAAAGGCACCACCAAAGAAGATATATGAATAAAAAGAAACACATGAAAAATAGTTTAATATCATTAGCCATTAGGGAAACGTAAATTAAAAACTGAGATACTACTATATACCTATCAGAATTGTTTTCATTAAAAGAAAATTGACAATACAAAATGCTTACAAAGATGGGGAGCAACTGGAACTCTCATACATTTCTGGTGGGAATGCAACACAGTAAAATTGCTTTGAAGTATAACTTGGCAGTTTCTGATAAAGTTAAATGTGCACTTAACCATATGACCCAGCAGTTGCACACCCAAGGGGGTCCCACACCCATGTCTTCATGGGTGAACACACACAAACTTGTGCACAAATATTTAGAGCACCTCTATTTATAATTCCTAAAAGTCAGAAACCACCCAAATGTCCTTTAAGTGGTGGCAAATAGATGCACAAATCACAATACATTCATTTAATGCCATATACCTGGGCAAAAAAAGGAATGACCTCTGTTATATGAAACAATACACAGGAGAGTCAAAATCATTTTTCTGGGTGAAAGGAGCCAGACTCAAAAGGACATATACTGTGTGATTCCATTTATATGACTTTTTCAAAAAGGCAAAATTACAGGGTTAGTAATTAAGGTGATGGCTTAATTACCTTAAGTGGCTTCTAGAGACTGGAGGTGAAGGGAGGGAAACTGAAAATAAAGGGAAATGAGACAACTTTTGGGGATGATGGAAATATCACATCTGAATTGTGGTGAAGGTTATGTATCACATAAGTTCATAAAAATTCAGGGAACTCCATAGCTGAAAAGGGAGAATTTTATTGTATATAAATTATGTCTTCAAAAAATGCCTACTGCAATACTGATTCTTACTGTAATAGTAATTCTTACTGAGAATTACATTCTCAGTAAGAGAGGAAATCTAAAGACTACAGATTTTTAAAAATTAATTTTAGCACTCATCATCTTCCCTACTGAAGAAATCATTAATTTGTTAAGTAGACTATCTTCACCAGTTATGTACTCTTACTGCTGTATGGGAATATGTTTTTGTAGGGCTGAGGACAGAAAAGAGACCCGAGATTCAGGCCCTGGGGAATAAACCCCTACATTTCAGAACTATCTCTGCTGTATTCGTGTCTCCCATTTTGCAAACATAGACATCTGGGTAAGTCAGAGCTCTCCACTCCCTCTCCAACACAGTCTCTCTCTCCTGATAAAGTTTTTAAGTTTGGGACAATTTAGAAGCCTAGAAAATACACACAAGCTCTTTGTTCTGGTTTTCCGCTATAGTTACCCAACATGTCAAAGACCCAGACAGAATCAATCCAGATACTTATTAGGCACCTATTATTTGAAATACACTTAAATACAGAGGCAAATATGGTACCTACTCTTAAAACCTCAGAATTCAATTAGGTAAAGAAAATATGCATATAAAAAGATAAACTACAAATGTAAGGCAGTATACAAAAAGTGTCATTTAATTAGTATAGGCAATTGTTGCTGTTCAAAACAGAAGGGTTCCTTCTAAGAAGATAATTATTCCTATTATCATTTATTGAAAGTCTATTACCTGACAAGCCTTTGCATGCATCATCCCATTTAATTTTCCTAACAACTCTGAGACTTGGATTTTTTACTCATTTACAATTGAGCAAATCAGAAGAAATGAGTAACTTGCTCTTGGTCCCTCAGCCACTGAGCCAGGATGTCAACTCTGATTGCAAAGCCTTTTGGTTTTCCACTATTCTCAGCTGAGTTGGTTCAGGAAAAGTCATGAAAGTGACAGAATTTCAGTTAGAATTTACAGGGTATAGCATTCTACAGAGCCAACAGTAAGAAGAGGCGCATTAGAAAACCTAAGAATCATTAAAGGGGAAATGAAAGCAACAGAAATACAATGTCTATTTTGCAAACATTGTTAGATTGCATCCAGTATGTTTTAGCTCCAAAATATTTTATGATAAGTTTAGTGAGTAAACAGCTCTCTCCTTTTTATTTATATCTAGCCTCTAAATCAGGTCAAAACATTTCAGAAATAGAGACCTCTCCTGCTGAAATGAATTTTCCATCTTAGGAGTTTTCTTCAGGGAGGTGATGGTGGGGAATTCATTCAAGTTGGCTTAGGTGTGTTATTCCCTACTATGAACCTCTCAGCTTGCTCTCAGAAGACAGAGAAATGCAATAAGACCCACCACAAACTACAAATAAAAATATCCATATCTTTTATCCCCGAGTTATAGCTTTAAGATTAGACATTTAAAATCAGAATTATCTAATGTCTTGAAGGTTCATACTTGTTTTGCACAAAGAGAAGACCTTCTTTTATATACTCATATCCCACCCCATCTCAATCTTCTAATGTTCACATCACATTAAGGTAGGCCATGAAACATTTTGAAGCAGGCATACATTGTAGCACGGGAAAAAATCATTTTTCAAATGCACACTTCAGGCCAATCATAAACTCATTTAGCCAAGTAGTTAAAGTTTCCTAAGGCTCTAGAAATCAGTATTCTTTTACATTTTTTTAAATAAATGGCCAGATAGTAAATATTTTCAGCTCTGCATACCATAACTGAGTTATAGCACAAAAGCAGTACTTAAATGAATGGGTGGGGCTATGTTCCAGTAAAACTTTATTTATAAAAGCAGGTATCTCCTGCTCTAGGCGGAGTAGCTGTTGTTGGAGCTGATGGGCTATGTATGCAGGTGAACAAGCAGGCCCTTAGAAATTCTGAGAGTTGCAATCCATGTAAGGATATTGCTTACAGCTTTAGCTCACAGATTAGACGTGCTGCCTACTCATTCTTATCTAGCATGTCCTCCATTCCCAGTTTAGTCTCTTTACTTGACCAGCACTCAAACTGCTCATGGATTTCCATTAGTAGTTATGGCAAAGGCAGTGGATTTATTAACTCTTTTTCTTCACTCAATATCCTCCTTTATAACAAGGTGTGTGCTGGAGAACACAGATCAAGACCAATAACCAGAATGAGATGGGAAGATGCACAATGTTCCTTTCTCAATTCTCTTTATTCTCCCTCCTACATTTACGATCATTTGCTTGTCTTCTCTCCCTCTCCCCTTCCCTTCCCCGCTCTCTTTTCCTCTCCCTCTCTTTCCTACACACTCTGATTTTCATTTTGCTGTGATCCAAAACAACATATGTTCCCTTGATCCCATATTAAATACATGGTTCAGTTGATTATGGCCAGGTTAAGGCAGAATTACTTTCCAAGGACTAAACAGGCAGGAAAGAAAGATTTAAATCTTCAAAGAAGGCTTTCCTCTCCATTCAAACTCCAAGACTCACCAAAGACATCATCAATCAGCAACTGGTTTTAAAATTCTCTTAAAAGTGTTTTACTAGTTCACTGTACTTGGCATTTTTATCACTATTTATATCTGTAAAGTAGTGATATAATTAGTAAAGCTATTAATGTTTCTTATGCTTAGTATTATGAATGCTACAAATCTCAATAAATCTAGCTTATAGCAAAATAAATAATGATGATAACACTGTCAAGCATCAGTATAATTGCTGGATAGCTTTGTGTAAACCAAACAATATTAGCCCTCTTAAATAACTTAACTGGGCTACTTAACCACCCTTCCTGTAAACTGTTCGTGCTGCCCGAAAGGAACCCATGAATAAGAACTCCATAATTCCCCTTGTTTTGCACAGCACAGGACAGCAGAGGAGGCCCAAGCCTTCTGATTGGTACTCAGTATATTGCTTCAATAGAATGAGATTCCTTTTATTTGGGCGGAATAAACATAATGAATTTCTATATCTGCGCTGTTGCTAAAACTAAGGTGACTAGAGTCCCTGGACGCTCAGTTAGAGATCTATCTGTGCCCTCACTGGGCTGTTAAAATTTTCTACTCCACCGAAGGAAGGATTCGTTCTGACCAACATAGAACCCTACTTTCCAGCAGGGTTTCCCTAAATAAAAGCCCAACAATCTAAGGTCAGAGCCCTTTTCATAGGAAGAGGAAAACTCCTTTAGTTTCACTACCTGGCTCAAACTCCACTACCTACCTACACACAGAAGCAGGGAATGAAATCTTATCTACAAGTTTTTCCTAGCATTTCTGTTTTCAGTAACCAGAATGGATTAAAATGAACAGCTCTGTGCACTGGTCCTGAGTAATGGGCCTTCAAAAACCAAAGTATTAGACAAATATATCAGCTATGAGATATAATACCAAGGGCTAGTTCCACAGTATCAGCATTTTTAACTTTCATTCGAAAGTGACTGGATGATAAGAAGGTACAATTCGTATTTTGAATTCAGGGTGAGAAGATCTCTTTAATAAAACAGTTTTACTATGTAGCTATATATCATTTCTTACCAAAATGCAAAACAAAGCCTGGATCTTTTTTTTCCCTCTCCAAAACATCCATAATGATAGATTTCCAGTGTATTTTTTTATTCCTTGAATGAATTTTTCAAGCCAAACTTTCATTGCTGCTGTTGTTGTTGATGGCACCAAAAGGTTTTAGGGAATCTTTCTTCACACAGAAAGCAGCTTGCAGACCCAGACAGAGACGGAAAGGAAGTTGTTTGAGTGAATAATGAGAGCTGAGCCAGAGCCTCCCATGGTGGCATGTGTGAGGCCAGATGAATAGGATAGCACTTTGTGTGTTCAAAAGGCAGTCTCTATTTCTATTATCCTTGGCCTGTTGCGCCAGCCTGCTAATGAGTGGACACGCATTACTATTCATTAGCATTTTTATGGCACTTTATATTTGCAGTGCACATTACAAATTGTATTTGTTAACCTCACAACATTTCTTGTGAGATCATCACCATCGATTCACTTTTACAGAGCAGCCTATGTTCAAGGGGCCATGAGTGTACGAGGAAAATTAAGAACAGGAAAATGACACAGAGTTTTGGATCCGATTCTAACAAAGACATCAGAGGATATTTAGGTGGAAGAGGATATTCTTGATAGAGACTCCAGCTCTCCACAGTTTTGCTTGTTTGTCTTTTATATCTATCGCCTGCAAGTTAATTCAGACCCCTTGAACTTCATCGGTGTTGAAATTAGTACTTGATAAACAAGACGCATACCTGTTTTATTTACTTGTAAACTTTTTTTCTTAAATTTTCTTAAAACTGGTTCTTTTACATTTCAGCATGCAGCCAGTCTTTGTATGATGCATGATGAAGAGCATGTGTTTACTTTCCATAATCTTATGTATTTTCTAGATTATATCCTCTCTCTGATTTGGTCTTTCTAGAATCAAATCTTTCTAAAACACTATAATCTGTGCATTTTGCCCCTTGTTAGCTGTAGTCACCTTTCCTAAGTTTTCTTCTGTACCTACTACACTGATAATATAGATTTCAGGTTTGGGCACAACATTTCTTAAAGTCTATTATTATTCCTCCAAGTTCCCAGTGATAGAGAGACAAGGCCCAGCAGGTGGAAAAACAGTGGTTAAGGCCAAAGTCAAATTAATGGTGGAGATCTGGGTGAATCTTCATCAGGTAGACAATCTCATTGACCTAAAAGGAAAAGTCCAATTTCTAAAAACTGTCAGAGAGTAACTGTGAGACAAGACTTTGCTTGTCTCAAAGTTCTTCATTAAAGTAACTGTGGAGATAGATGGAGCACACAGCACTGGGAGAGGGCCAGGCAGAGACAGCCCAGGAATGCCCTTGCAAATGTATGACACCCTCATAGCGCTGCCAGACCTCCCAGCAGCGGTGCACACAGGCACAGCGTTTGAGCTGCCAATCTCATCTAAATGGCCTGCGCAGATTCAGGAAGATTCCCCAAATCATAGCACCATTTGTCAAATGCCTACTACAAGCATTGTTTTTTTCATTCTGAAATAATTTCAGATTTCAAAATGGAATAAAACTGGCACAAACAATGCATATGTACCCTTCACCCAGATTCATGAACTATTAACATTATTCTCATTGAAATAAGATTATAATTGAATCTAAAGGGCTTATTTTCAAATTTTGCCAATTTTCCTATTAAAGTCCCCTTTTTACTGATCTGGTTTCCTATCCTGAATTGGAATTTGCACTTAGACTGTTTCTCAGTCTTTCTTTTATCTCTCATGACTTTGATATTTTCGAAAAGTACAGATCAGTGGTTTTAAAAATATCCCCCAATTTGTGTTTATCTGATGTTTCCTTATGATTAAATTCAGGTTATGCGTTTTAGCTGGAACATCACAACGTGGTATTGTGTCCTTCTCAGTGTATCATATCAGGAGGCATGTGATTGAAATTTGCCCATTATTAGTGATAACTCTGATCACTTGACAAAGGTGGTATTTGTCTGGTTTCTCCACTGTAAAATTTCTATTTTTTCCTTTGTAATTTATATGTGTCTAACTTAGAGAGATACTTTGAGCCTATGTAAATATCTTATTCTTCATCCTTCTTTCATATACTAATTTTAGCAACCTTTGCAGATTTTCTATATGCTAGCATTTTGCTAAGCATTTTTCCTGTGTTATTTCAATTTTCATATCTGCCCTACAATGTAGATGTTATAATTACTAGCCTCATTTTATCATTGAGGAATCCGAGACTCAGAGTGATTAAGCAACTTGACCTGTACATACAGATACCGTGATAGAGCCAGGATTTGAATCTAAATCTTACTCTGTTACTCTTACAAATGAGAGGAGAGGCATTTCAGCATGTAACATCTCCATTACATATGGCCCCTGGGCTATTATTCTGTTCTGCTGCCATGGGTGTATTACTACTTAGAAGCATACAAATACAATATCAGTGGCACAATTATTGACATGCCAAGCCAAGACAGAAAGTGGGGAGGATGTTGTAAAGAGAACACAGGGAAACTTTACTTATGCTTAATTTAACTGAAATTAACACATTTATCATTTCTTCCTTTTTTTTAATGTCTTCCTTTACTCTTTCTACTTTTTTTGTTATTTTTAAAATTTGAGCATAACCCTTTAATCAGCATGGTGCAAAGCAAGTTAATAAAAATGGCCCAACTCTTATGATTTTAATATTTAAATTAATCAAGGCATGGCCAGGAACAGTGGCTCACACCTGTAATCCCAGCACTTTGGAAGGCTGAGGTAGACAGACCACTTGAGATCAGGAATTTGAGTCCAGCCTGGCCAACATGACAAACTCCATCTCTACTAAAAATATAAAAATTAGTCAGGGATGGTGGCAGGTGCCTGTAACCCCAGCTACTTGGGAAGCTGAGGCATGAGAATTGCTTGAACCAGGGAGACAGAGGTTGCAGTGAGCTGAGATTGCACCACTGCACTCCAACCTGAATGACAAAGACTTCATCACAAAAAATAAATTAATTAATTAACAAAAAATAAATTAGGCCAGACGTGATGGCTCACGCCTGTAATTTTACCACTTAGGGAGGCCGAGGCAGGTGGATCACCTGAGGTCAGGAGTTCAAGACCAGCCTGGCCAACATGGTGAAACTCTGTCTCTACTAAGAATACAAAAACATTTAGCTGGGCCTGGTGATGTTTGCCTGTGATTCCAGCTACTTGGGAGGCTGAGACAGGAGAATTGTTTAGAACCCAGGAGGCAGAGGTTGCAGTGAGCAGAGGTCGTGCTATTGCACTTCAGCCTGGGCGACAGAGACTTCGTCTCAAAAAACATAAAATGAAATAAAAATTAAAAAAAAAATCAAGGCCAATGAGTTATGAAATATAGTTCATCTGAGGCTAAACTAGGAAACAAACCCGAAAAAGGAGTTAGAGATCTCTAGTAAAAAAGCCATGAAAAATGAGGCAGGTATCTCCTGAGGCCCGGTGGAGAAACAAAGTCTTCAGAGAGATTTTGGTCACTGCATGAGGTCATGAGAAAACTCTCTTCTCATTATATAATTCCAGTTTACACTATGTTATTGAGTTCATCACTTCTGTGAGAGCAGAGATCATGTCTAGATTGTTCATCAGTGTATTCCCCAAACCCAGCACAGTGCCTGACTCACAGACTTAGGTAAATGTTTGTTGAATTGAATGTTCTGGACAAATGTTTCAAAGTGTGTTCTAAAGCAGAATGTGTGGTGATAGTGAGGGTTCTGGGGAAGCTGGGAAAGTTTGGGTAGTGAGTCAACTTGATGAATATATTTCCAAGAATAGGTACATCAGGCCCAGGACAAATAAAAATTTCATCTCGCTTTGATTCTGTACATTCCTATGTCTCTAGTCTTCAAGAGAAAAAGGCTAGCCAGGGTGACAAATCCCACTGTTGCTATTTTGTTATGTTAAGTTACTTATACTGTTTATCAGCCACCAGCACTAACATAGAAACTAGTACCTCATTTCCCTGAAATATTTCCATCGCTACCCTCAAGCCCCATATTAGTCAGACTCTTCCACTTACAAGTTATAGAACTTAAGTCACCAGAGAAAAAAGAAATTATTAGCCCACATATTTGACTTTAAGACATAGCTAGATACAGAAGTTCAAATGATGTCATCAAATGATGTCTGTTTCTCTTGCCATCTTTTAGCTCTGCTTATCTCTGTTCAATTCACACTGGCTCTCCTCACACCAAGTAGGAGAACTGTTAACAGCCTCTCCCTCACACATGTCTAGCCTGCCAAACCCCCAGAAAAGAACAAGCCTTTCCTATACCTCTGTTGAGAAAGTCTTAGGAGGACTGTGATTGGCCAGATTGGGTCAGGTGCTCATCCTTGGCCTCATCAATATGGCCCAAGTGGTGAAATATTCTGATTGGTTACATCTTGGTCACATGCCCAGCCCTGTCGTGAAGTCAATCCAGTTGAATCAATCCTATGGAATGGATTCTCCCACGGGAAAAGGAATTTTGTTGCCAGAGTGAATGAGAAGTAATCACCAACAGTCAAAAGTACCAGATGTCTGTTAGAACCTACACATCACATTAGCAGAGAATCTAGTGCTCCTGTTCTCATCAGCCGTTTTTTGCCCTATCTTGACACCACAAATACTTTCTTCTCTGACCTTCAATGGTGTTCAATCCCTAGTCACGTACTGCCCTACGTAGCTCTTTAATAACTGGGTGTGATGTTTCCAATGAGATGACAAGCTCATGGAGGACAAAAATCTTACTTGTCCTAGACAGCCCTCCTTAGCGTCTGGCAAGGACACACAGCAGACTCCACGATGACTGCTAAAATTATGAACCAGAACCTTCAGGTATCACGTTAGCTCATGTCAGGTCTCCTTGTTGACTGTCTCTGCAAACTGTAGTCCAATTTAGGCTTCTTCACATAGTGGAGACCTGAACTCAAAACAGCATGGCAGGCAAGAGCTTATTTCTGTTGGGGATCTCCATCAATAAAAAAGAGATTTGTCTGGGTACTTGAGACCAAGATTATGCCTGACCTCAAAAAGTCCTTCTCTCACAAGTTAGTAAAGACTTCCCAAATGAGAAAGCTTAAAAGAAATTTCCAATGAGATTTTAGCCCCTGCCACTGACAGAAGAGAAACTGTCATGTGAGAAGTGAAAAAAAGAGAGAAAAAGGCTTCAGTCCTGTAATTCTGGCCCCACTCCTGCTTTCTGCTGTAGAAGTTGGCTTCCACGGGCCCGTTGACCTTGTGCTGAGAGACTGGTCACGTGGAGCTCAAGTTATCAGACATCACTTGCTTGGGTACATGCTTCTGACTTTTGTCTGTGTTTCTATTACACAAATGCCACCAATTCTGTCTTTGCAAGATTGAATTGAAGATTGAGCTGCCTGAAAATCCGAAGAGTGGAGCCTCGCCATCCCCTCTGCTCCAGCGGACACCCCGGGCTGGTCTCCAGCACATCCCTAACTGCGTATGGTTCCCACAAGCAGATCTGGATGAGATTTATGTTTATCCATGTTCTCATGCCCGCTGGCCTTCTGAATCAAAGGTGGAGTTATAAACCAAAGAAATTTACTGCAAGACTCTAGTATGCGCTTGTGAAGCTGAAGCATTTCGCTCCTTTTTAATAAGGTTAAAAATAGTTACAAATGGAGCGTTGGAATAAGGGCCTGAAAGAGCTCTGTGGTGCATCTGTGACTTAGGCCTGGTCGACATTTTACAGCCCTGCCTATTAAAAAAGACCATAGTCGTTCCTGCTCCTCATCCTCACCAGGCACACTAACAACGCAGCCTGTGGACCACTTGACATTTTCATCCCTGGCGTCTGTGCCCCAGAACAGTTGATGGGGCCAGCCAGCCTCTGCTTACAATTAGGGGAGACCATTTAAACTACCTGTTGATTTGCTGCACATTAAGGACAGTCAGCTGATACAAAAAAGCTTTGGCCAAAGAGGAAAGCAAAACTTTACCTAAGGTCCAACTTTAAGATGGCCAGGAAAAAAACCCACTGAAGGGGCAAGTCCATATGGCTGCTACCATCCTCATTTTTGGCCAAATGGAGAAGAAAAGCAAATTAAACCCATAAAGCCTAAGACCAGGAAGGAGAAACTGAGTTAGGATAAGACCTCATTCTTCAATGCCCTGCCCCGGGTCAGAGTCGTACTCTATCTACCTCTGAGCAACTCTGTGCACTTCTAAGTAGAAAGCAGCAGCAAAAGCTCTATGCCTCCTGCTGCAACGTAAACAGTGATGTGATTGTAAAACCTCAGATCAAAGGATCGAAAGGATCCTGGCCAAATGCCAGGGAGAGTCATGGCTCCTGATAGAACTAAATCAGGTCCAATCTGGATCTGAGAATAATAAAGCAATTAACCACGAAGTGACAGAAGCTGAATTTCACAGTAAAAGCAGTGCTAACCAGCCATTTAGCATCACAAGAACAAGACCCCTTTCTTCAGCCACCTGCGGTCACCACCCCACCTCCTACTCTGTAACTCCCTCCCCCCTTGCAACTCGTTGAAAAGGAAAGATTAAGCCCAGGCCTGCACTAACAGGCAGACAGGGGTGGGGGCAATGGACAGACCCCTCATTCAGAGGCCTCCAGAGGACACTTTGACTTGGCGCAGAAAAAAAAGAGCTCACTAACTACTCAGAACTTTTCAGAACAAGGCTCTGACTACTTAGTTAATTGGCAGAGATGAAAGGCAAGGATGCAATGAGAAACGGTGGTGTTATCAAAAATGAAGGAGGAAAAATCTGAATAGTAATTTCGGCTTCCATCACTAAAGAATCTCAGAAGACGTTAAAAACTGGGTTTTTGAGAATCACATTTAAGCTTACCGGTCTATGTTGGAAAGTCAGGTCATCCTTGCTTGCTTTATCCTAGAGTCATACACAGGCACTCTCACAGACACACACAGCATTGCTAAAATTCATATTTTAGGAGTGGGCCCTGGCTTTCCCACCTGCCGTGGCCAGGCAGTAGAACATATGGTCTGTCGGGCCACTTACTGATAAGAGCTACCTTCATGACTAGCTACAACAGGCAGATTGACGATGGAATTTGAGAATTATAGAACTTATTTTTGAGTCCTTTGATTAACTGGTTTACACACTAAGGTTTATTTTTATCATTTCTTTTCTGTGAGAATCCTAAAAGAGGAGATGATAAAATACAAAAAAAAAAAAAAATGAAAGAAACTGTCATTCTCTAAAGATAAGGCTAGACAGATCTACAGTACACCTGCATATGTATATGTAATATAATAATATGATTATTTAGTTTTAGATAATTGCTGTAATATTATTGATACCTTTCAACACTCAACATGTTTGTATCACCTGCCAAGGTCCTGTGAAGCAGAATTCACTGGTTTCTTGAAGAAAAAAAAGACAGATATCCCCTCCACTCTCCTCTTTAGAGAGAACTACATATACAAATCTATTTGAAAAGGTTAGAGAAACAAGATAAATTGGGTAACCCGTGTACTAACTCTTGAGGACAGGATCAGTATGCAAAGGGAAGGCGAGCTTTAATTCAGTAGATTCCCTTTCTGAGCTACATTTGCAGCATTGTGATCCAGTCTTTGGTCACCCCACATGTAATCCAATTCTCTCCATAGCATGGAAGAGCCAAGGTCTCCTGCAAGTTGGGATAATGACTCTTCCTTGAGCCAATGTTTACTGTATGAAGAAAAACAAATTTTAAAGACTCAGAGTAGGCTATTAACCCAATAGGTTTGTCAGTCAGGTTAAATGAAAGCCTCAAATGAAGAAATTACCTTTCCTTTCTAATCAATATCATTGACCATAAATAGAGTCAACCTGGTGTACTTTAAATTTTCCCCTCCATGAAAAGGAAAATATGCACATGCATGTACACATACATGCAAACACATTTAACTTGTTGATTTTATGACTGTATTTTAAAGCACTGAGAGGACAGGTTTATAATGGAAACACTGACAGACCTCTAACTGGAGCAGAGTTAGCAGGCACCACCACAATAATCACTTAAGCTCTTTTTTTTTTAAGATATGATCAGCAGTCCAACCAATGAGAACCGAGTAAACATGGATGGCATCTTAATGACCTTTGAGCATTAGCAGATGGCCTTTTTATGATCACAGATTAGCAGTACATGGTCGTTTGTTAATGACTGATAACAGGTACCAGTGGTCTCCTACACTTCTTTCTGTGGTTGTTCCTTTACCTTTTCAGAGTAGGGAAGGGGGTTGGTTTTCTCAGTAAATCTGCTTTCTCTATGCCATCTTTTGGTTTTCTTTGGCTGCAACACAGCCCTCATTCCCCTAACCCCAAAGAGAATGCAATCCCTTCAGTGTCCCTGTCTCTTTTTCTTTCCTTCCTTCCTTCCTTCTTTCTCTCTCTCTCTCTCTCTCTCTCTCTCTCTCTCTTTCTCTTTCTCCTCTATTTCCCTCTCCCTCTCCCTTTGTCTCTCTTTAGAAACACTTGCCTCTGGATCCAAGTGCCTAATTCTTATAGTTTTTGAACCATATGAGTCCAGTAGCAAAGGAAAGACCACTATAAGACAGGCTTACCTACAGGAGGATACCTGGTACCATCCATGTAAATGACAAAAAAAAAAAATTCTTTAATTAATTTTCTTTAATTCACTTTGGATTTATCCAAAGTGAATTAAATAACTCAGCCAGAACTAGTGAGAGCTGTATCAACCCTTCCCTTCTGCCATTTACAGCATCCAATCCATGTCATCTGAAAGAATACGTCTTCCCCTGCAAGCTCCTCACCTTCAGGACCACTTTCCTTTTTCCACCCACCTCTCACCTTCTAGTTCTTTCATCCCTAAGAAGACAATCAGCTGTGTGGAGCTAGTGTCCAGTTTATGTAAGTGATTTTCCCACCCATGTTTGGTTAAATATTCCCTTGGCCTCGTTTATTCCATTATTGGAACAATTCAGGAGGGCACCAGGACGCAGTGTGTAAGGCCGGTTGCCTTGCTGGGAGCTCGGATGCATCCCCCCCTTTTTTCCTTTTACAAGCCCCAAGCAAGCTCGGACATGCCCCAAACAAGCTCAGACATGCTAGGGCATGTTCCCCTCTCCCTTGCTTGCACAGCCTGGTTTTCTCTTAAAGAGCCCAGTATGCAAACAAGGTGCTGCAATCATAGCTTCCTAACAACCAATAGCAGCTAAGCCTTAATAACCAATAGCAGCCGAGTTTTAACAACCAATAGCAGTCGAGCTTTAACAACCAATAGCAGGCAAGTAATTCCAACCAACAACAAGCCAAGTCCTAGGTCAAGGCTTGTAACTTACCCAATAGTAGCCTTGCTCTCCCACAACCAATCGAGCTGTTTCACTCCCTATAAAAACCCCCTGTCTAAAAATAGACTTTCTAAAAATAGCCCGAGTCACTCCTTATAAAACCCCCCTGTCTGAGAGGAGTCTGTGTGACTTCTCCGGCCCCTCCTGTCTGGACTGCAGAACCTCACCTGGGAGCCTGAATAAATTCCCTTGCATTGGATTATTTTGGTGCTGGCCTCAGTTTCTTCGTTTTATCCTTGGAAACAGACCTCACACAGTGTAATTACCAAATTGGTTTCTCCGTGTTCATCTCTGTGAGTGGGGAAAGAAAACTGTTGCAATTAACCTTAGATGCCGACTGCTTCCGGGTCCCTGGGGCTGCAGTCCCCAGTGAAGCCAATGAAGCCTGCCTGAAAGTTGGAGCTGAAGTAGAACTCACAGCACTCATGGAACACATGAACTGTGCAGCCTCTGACCTGGAGGCTGAAGCCCTCTTTTCCCAAACCCAGGCACCGAAGGAGACAGTGGAGGCAGAGCTCTGCATGTGCTCCCTGAAGTGTGTGCATAGGGACGGCCCTTTTGGGAGGAGAAAAAAAAGTTGCATTTCAGAATGAAGCTGAACATATATCATTGGAAATCAAGTTGTTTTCCAAGGCAGACACATTTTTTGTCTTTTCTAAAATATTGTAAGATATGTGTCTGTTACGACTACCTTACAAAATACAGCTCAGGAAAGTGCAGGCATTTGATTTTAAAAATAGTTCTGATCTAAGCTTTCTAGGCCAAAAAAATATATTAGAGATCCCCTGCAAATAACAGATTTGTCACAGAAATGAACAGAAATATGGACATTTTTAGGGTTTT
The DNA here is from genome assembly GCA_004027715.1 of Plecturocebus donacophilus. Lineage (NCBI taxonomy): Eukaryota > Metazoa > Chordata > Mammalia > Primates > Pitheciidae > Plecturocebus > Plecturocebus donacophilus. The sequence continues at coordinate 32,782 of PVKP010005543.1, read as the reverse complement.
GTTTTTTTTTGTATAAGTTGAGGAACTTTTCTGTTGTGAAAATCGTATTTTCAGCTCTGAAAATCTGTGTGTTTCTCAAGTAAATATTACATCTGTGGGGATATCCATTGCTGTTTGGGGACTGATCACTTAGAGCAGGAGAAGAGTATTAAATGACTGTAGAAGTCAAATCACAGGCTGGGCGCTGTGGCTCATGCCTGTAATCCCAGGACTTGGGGAGGGCAAGGTGGGTGGATCACAAGGTCAAGAGATCAAGACCATCCTGGCTAACACAGTTAAACCCCATCTCTACTAAAAATACAAAAAATTAGCCAGACATGTTGGCACGCACCTGTAGTCCCAGCTGCTTGGGAGGCTGAGGCAGGAGAATCACTTGAACCCAGAGAGTAGAGGTTGCAGTGAGCCAAGATCATACCACTGCACTCGAGCCTGGGCAACAGAGCAAGATACCATGCCAACAAACAAAGAAGTCAAATCACAAAGTGTAGACATTGGTTTACACTAGAAAAGTATGAGTCTACTGTGGTCCCATGGGCTCCTGTCTCCCAGGCTGCCCCTTCCAACATGAGGATGCTTTCACAGCCTCCCCAAGCTCCCACAGGTGATGGTTCTCTGGACTCCTGGCCAGGTTTCAAGATCTCTGGTCTACACTCAAAGCTTTGCCTTTGCCTAGCCCCTCATGCTGTAGCTCAGAGGTATAAAACCAATTAAGAAAATGAATCCCAAGGTGCTGAATTTTGAGACCATGTTGGGCAATTTTTTGTTCTTCATTTTACATGTGAGAGAGCAAAAGAGAAAGGAAGCCCACACTTAGCTCAAAGGAGCACTGTTACAAAGGACAACTAATAGCGGAGATGGAAATCCAGCTTTCTTTAAACCAAGCTAATCCAACCCACGGCCCACAAGCCACATGCAACCCAGGATGCCTTTGAATGCTACCCAACAGAAACTTGTAAACTTTCTTAAAACATTATGAGATACTTTGGCAATTGTTTGTATGCTTAACTCATTAGCTATCGCTGGTGCTAGGGTATTTTATGTGTGGCCCAAGACAATTCTTCCAATGAGGCCCAGGGAAGCCAAAAGATTGGACACTCCTGCATCTAACCTAGAGACTAAATCAGTGACTTCATCCACATACAAAATTGACCACGTACCAAACAAGAAGGAAAACGTGTAATGCTTGAAGTGAAATTTAAAGAGTTCTCCCAACTCTGGATATCCTATTTGAAGAGAAGATACAGCTGTCTCTCCCCATGCCTATCAGTTCTTTAGCAATCAAACAGAAACAGATTATCTTCCACCTGGACTCTGCTGTCAGAAAGCCCTAATTTTAAACTGCTAATATATAAATATCCTTCCCTGGCCTGAGTCAAATCCAGGCCTCATTTTTGTATCACACATAGTTAAAAAGATAAAATGAAAAATCCATTACTAATTAGACTGTTAAATTAAACTGCTTTAACTTTATTTTATGAGAGGCATAAAGTACATAAAGAGAAGACACAGAGTCGTACCAATGACCTTTAGCGACGACTTGTGGCCCACCCCGATGCTTTTTGAACCACTTGCCTGAAAGCTCCTAGATTTCTTAACACCTTCTATTCCCTCTCTACCACTTTGAAACCTGAAGGATTTATTTTTAACAGTCCCTCACCCACATAATGACTTTAAAATTTTAAGGTTCATACCTTAAAATATAGCTGGGAATTAAGAAATAATGTCAATTAACAGTTGAAGCTCAGAGGCACTAATGGAGTTAGCTAACCACTTTCTTCTGGAAAGCTGCCGTAGGTACATAGAAGAATCCAATCATCCTACAATTTCTGTGCTCTCGTGAAGAGTCAGCCAACTATGGCCCAGGGACAAAATTTAGCCCACTGCCTATTTTTGTATAGCCATGAGCTAAGAATGTTTTTTTTTATGTTTTTAAAGAGGGCTTAAATGAAAGAAAAATTAAATTATATTTATTGACAAATAAAAATTGTATTAAATTCAAATTTCAGTGCCTGTAAGTGAAGTGGGGTTTTTTTTTGTTGTTGTTGTTGTTTTGTTTTTTGAGACAGAGTCTTGCTCTGTTGCCCAGGCTGGAGTGCAATGGCATAATCTTGGCTCTTTGCAACCTCAGCCTCCTGAGTTCAGGGGATTCTCCTGCCTCAGCCTCCCATTTAGTTGGGATTACAGTCGCCCACCACCACACCCAGATAATTTTTGCATTATTAGAGACAGGGTTTCACCCTGCTGGTCAGGTTGGTCTCAAACTTCTGACCTCAGATGATTCATCTGCCTCGACCTCCCAAAGTGCTAGTATTACAGGCATGACTCACCACGCCCGGCCATAAGTGAAGTTTGATGGGAACACAGCCACATTCATTTATGATGTTTTGGCTGTGGTTGCTTTACACTCTAAAGGCAGGGTTGAGTAGCTGCAACAGAGACTGGATGTCCCACAAAGCCTGAAGTGTTTACTAGCTGGTATGGCCTTTACAGAAAAAGAAAATTTGCCAAGCATGGCTTTATATATAGCTTTGCTACATGCACAGACAAAAGGAAGTTGGGTGCCTCTTGCTCCTGTGAGAAACTGAATATCAGAGAAATGTAGAAAACTGAACAATTCTGCTAATATAACAAGTGTAGCAGAGATCTTAGCATTGCCCCCAAGATAGGACACTGGAGTAAATCCTTTTCCACAGCTAACATTGTCTTATTTTGTATTATTATATAATTGGTTAACTTTGATGCCTTTATATATTTGTGCAGTAGTATCATGTGACTGTTAGGTTTCCTGGCACATTTACTGTTATCAGATGTTCAACTGTGTGTTTGTCATCAGGGAAGCCACTTGTAGCCTCTCCAAGAAAGATTGGCTCCCCATTGGTTACATTTCTATCTTCCATGGTATTTCTCTTCCTGAGATCATTCTTTTAAGATCTGAGATATGTTCTAGGACAAGTCACATTCTTGAGAAGCATTTCTCTCTCAAGTAAACGAAAGACAAAGCTGTGTCTCCATAACCACATCCTTCCTGGACAGCCCTTCTGAGACCTGTGTCCAGTCCTGCCTGACCCCTGTCTCCCTGATCAACTATACAGGTTAGATGTCTGTTTCTTTCCCTGTTTTTTTTTTTTTTTTGGTCTTGGTCTTACTCTTTTCCTCCCTTCCTTTCTCTCTCTCCCTCTAAGTACAGATTTTGAAATCTGATAGACCCAAGGTCCAATCCCAATATTGTCATCAGTGCTAGCTATGCTTCCTTGGACAAGTCATATAACCTCTCTAAGGCTATTTTCTCACCTCTAAATTAAAAATAAGCATAACCACCTTAACTGTATTTCAACATCTTGGCAGTATTTCAAGCATTCAATATGCTCTCAATAAATAGTAGCCGAAGGAATGGCTGACTATAGATAGATATTGATATAGACACAAATACAGATACAGATATATTTATTCCCATGTAGGAAGTGCTCAGTTAACACTTGGGCAGGCTTACTATTTACTTATCCATCCCTACAATGAGCACTTATGAAACACAACTCCATGATCCTCTACAGGCTAATATTATGGGACCTTAAAAGGAGGTAAAATATGTGAAGATTTTTACTTCTTCAAGAACTTACACCATCTATATGACCAAGATCTAGGTCACAATGTGACAGATTAGAAAGTGCTAATTGTCACATCTAGCATACAGTTGGCATCCAATATATTCTGACCAAATTGATCCAAAAATCTAAGCCAAAAAGAACAAACTGTGAGTGATTAAGAAAAACTGATGGAAATGAAAAATAGAAGGTAAAATGAGTCAGAGAGAATGTCTTATGGGAGAGGTGTGGTTTTTTAGAAGAAATCTGGAGGCGAATTGTTAGAAATAAAGCAGAAGTGCATTTCAGGGAGGAGGACAGGCAGGTGGGTCAGAGCGGCAACGTTGAGACGTCAAAGACGTCAGTAGCACCATTGAAGCAGCCTGACTTTGGCATCAGACAGACCTGTCAGATTTTAATTCCTCTATTTTCTAGCTGCACAAACTCAAAAAAGTTGACTTAGCCTCTCTAGTAATCACTAAATAAAAGAATACTGAGATCTACCTTACAACATTATTGGCACATACAAATGTCAAGAATCTGTAACCCTTGTCATAGTATCATTTAAAGTTAGGTAGTTGCAGTCATTTGTTGTTGGAGAGTTGAACGCTCTTCCCACCCAGGCAGCCTTGAAAGAAAGATGGACACTTTTAGTGCTGCTCTGGTATAAACTCAGCACCCTTTGTGAGGAAAGCCTGCCATGTAAATGTCAGTGATCCTTGAGGGTTTGTCCTTGACCTTCTTCTCATCTCACAGCTGACCAACTCTGCTTAGTCCAGTCTGCTGGCCCAGTCTGTACTGATGCTTCATGAAAGTTTACCTTCCCAGACAAACACCTGAGAGGCACTAATGCCTCCTGTTCATCCCTCATCAACCTTTTCTTCCCAAATAGTTAACCAATTCTTCTGTCAGTTCTACCTCCTCAGTAGCTTTGGTATTTCCTCACATTTCTTCATCCTCAGTGTCACTGATTTAACGCAAGTCCTCAGCACCTCTTCCATTGGGTTCTCTTCCTTACCTCCATTCTGCCCTGCTGTGGGAAGAGCAGTCTTCCTCAAAAACAAACCTGGCCATGCCACCCACCTGCTTCAGATCCTTCAGTGTTATTTCACTACCTTCAGGAGAAAGGTCAAACATTGGTGTGAAGAGCAAAAATTTATGGTCTCGTCTCTTACCAGCTTAAAATGGTTCTTCATACACGTGTATGTATATGTGTATGCATGCACGTGCACACACACACACATACACCACGCTTACTGATCTGCTTGTACTTCCCCTTCTTCCCTCTCCCTTCCTTCCTTTTTATCCTGCTACTTCTCCAACAGAAAGTCTCTGTTATTTTTTTAATCTGGCTAACACATGCACACATCCTTCAGAACTCAGCATGGATGTCACCTGCTCTGGGGAAAACTGTCCCTAATATCTTATTCTTTCCACATTCAAGTGACAATCCTCATCCGCTTTGTATAGATTGAACTTAAAAAGGTGTCTGTCTGTCTTCTCCCTCAACTCCACTAATCTATTTGTGCCCTAAGAGTAGAGGCCATGTCTTCACCTTTATATCTCTGGGAAAAGGGAATCAATGGAGTATGGAGAGGCTCCATAGTTGATGGGCATGTAGGTGGATGAGAGGCTGGTTGGATGGCCAAATGATGAGAGTTCAGAGACAGATGTGTCTATTTGAGAGCCCTCAGCTGAGGATTGATTTATTTGACATCATGAGAGTCTGTATTTGGGGAGAATTATAGTAAAAAGGAAAGAAGACCAAGGTTAGAGTTTTGAAGGATATCGTAGAGCAGTGGGAGAAGGAACCATGGATGAATGGTCTAAAAAGAAACTAGGGTGGCGCTGGAATGGTTCTTACATGTGACCGGCCACGATGTCAGCAGGTACAGCCTCTGCAGCACAGGAGACACTTAAAGAAAGGTGCATACTCTTTGACCTGTTCACCTCTTGAAGGGAAAGTTGTGAGAGTAAAAACAGAATTAATCTAAATATCTACCCACAGGAATGGTTAAGTAAATTATGATGTATCCACATCACAGGATATTATTTAGCTCACTCTCAAATTATAATTACAAAGAATCTGTTAACATATTAAAACATTGCTTAAAATATTTCATATGATGTTCAAAAGAGCATTAGGGAAACCACAGCAGTGCCGTGTTTTGGAAATCAAGAAGAGAAAGACTGCCGGCGAGAAAAGGGCATCAGCCCAGCGATAAGACAAGGGAAGTCGAGGAGGATAGGACAGCTGATTAGGCTTTGAGGACTTGAGCGTCCCCTCTAGACTGACCCCATTTTGTTTCTCAGTGGTCACTCATATGTCCATGTCTTTCCTTCTCCCTGGAGTCCTGGAGCATAAGCCTCCTGGAGGAAAGCACCTGCCATATTTGTGCCCAGTGCAATGCCTGGCACCATAGTTAGGCCTCTTTCCACCATGCCATAGCACTGCTCATATGATCAAGTAGGTTACCAACATCATCTTTACTAGTTTTCTCTAATTTCCTATTTCTGAGATGGAGTTATCATGGTCCTCATCCTGCAAAATCACAGAAGGGCTTAGTGATTTATCTCCCTTGGCCACAGAGCAAAGCATTGCCCCCGCCAGAGTGAGCAGCCCCAGCCCCCACCCTGGACTCTACCCTGCCCCTGATCCAGAGTCCTGGCCTGTGTCTTGTCAACTAAATTATTCTCTTTATCCATTTACCAAGGGTGGTTAATTGTTTGGTGTTCATGCAATTACTGTTGTCTCCGTATTTTCCCTATATGTGTTAATTACGCTGTCGCCAGTTGTCTGTGCCCCTAGAGGGCAGAAGCTGTGGCTTTTTCTTTTAACATTTTCAGTAGTGCCAAGCTGAGTGTCATGCCCTTAATCGATTGTCTGATGATGATGATGCCTCTGGGAAGGACAATGAGGATGACTCCATATTCATTGCTCTTTTTCACATTTCCTGCTAGCCTTTTGAAAGCCAGTTTTCGGGGACACTGGAAAGACCAGTGACTGTGAATTATGAAATAGAAAGGGTCCCCCTACTGTCCTCCCCCAGCTAGATATAGGGGACAAGAGGCACACACTCCTGGCTTGCAGGATGCTTAGTAAGAGGACCCAGACAGTTAGCTGAAGTAAAGGGTGTTCAAAAAAGACATGGGACATGGAATAGAGGATGGAAAAACAGAATTCCTGAGAGGCAATTTTCTTCACTGGGTAGCATGGAGGGACAGAGTAGTAGAACCTCCAGGACCTCAGCGAGCCAGCAGTTTCTATCTTCTCATTTTACTGACAGAAAAACTGAGGCACAAGGAGAGTGAGTGAGTACCTCAGCCCGCCATGACAGAGTCTGACTGGCAGCTAAACATCACTACTTTTCATGGACAATTATTACCACTATCCTGTGCCATAGTACCCAGAGAGAAAATGGGCACTTAGCCCATGGCATGGGGAATAAGTAACCTAACTTTTTCCAGAGATTGAGGAAGGAGACTCAGTTTCCCTACTGAGGCCACTCAAGAAAGTTTCCGTGGTACTCAAAAAGTCAGTTTAAGCCTAGGCACTCCTCTCAACCAAACATCATCATCTAACATCATAGCAAAGTTTCCAGTCTGGGAAATTAAATAAGTTAAAGCTACCAAGAATAAAAAGGACTTGAGAATGTAGGCATCACCATGGAGGGAGGATTGTGTTTCTAAATAATTAGAAGAATAAGACAGGTCTCACATGATATGCACCATAGGGCATGGCCCCCTTTCCATTTGTGCTAAGCTTCAAATTTGGTTCTCCAGGATCATCTTCAGATGCACTTTCTCCCCTGCTGTGGAGTTGAGTCACTGGTGCCTCCCTTTATGTGGTCTCACAGTGTTCACCTCTCAGAACCTACCTGCTGTCATGTGATAGACTTCTTTTAAAGGAGTCCTGAAACCCAACATGCAGTTGCTGTTTGGCGTTTGAAAGACTGCTATTTTTTAAAACAAGGTAATACTTTATTACTTTGCTACTCCAAGCGCATTCTAAGTTCCCCTTTTGAATAAAATATAGACCTCTCAGGATTACCGAGATAAAGAGATGGCAAGAGATCAGTTCCTATATAGCTCTGCATGTTGTCAACATAATGACCAAACATTGAACCCAGTGTCCAGATGACTCAGGTAACCACGCTAACTTTTGTTAGACTATATAACTCATATACTCATATACTACCAATGACGTTCCTCATTGGTAGTAATGAGTATCTGAAAAATCCAATAAAAATGTATGTAAATATTTTCAATCACAACACATGAAATCTAAAAACACCTAACCATATAGATGCCTGGCATTGAATAGACACAAATTGTTTTTCTATATTGCATGTTTTTCTACTCATTTACACTGAAATATACAAGTAACAGAGAGAGAGAGAGATTAGTGGAGTGCGATGGACCATCTAACTTTTTTCTCTTGGAATCTAAGAGTTTCCCCCTGACTCTCTGGCATCCCATTCTCTTGCCGCTGTGTCTTTATCTTAGATGTCCAAATGTGTTTAAAGTGTGGGTGGTAGATGTCAGTCACTTTGTGAGCAGTAACATGGTGCTGGGCCTCCCTGTATGGTATTGCTAAACATTTGGCAACCTCTTGCCCAGGGTGTTACTTCCTTTTGATGCTTTGAAGTAGCTTGATCTTCTCTCTCCTCTCTTGTCTTGTGGCTTTGTTGGTTGCATTCGGGACGTTGGCATGGCTGAAAGCCATCCCAGAGAGGACGTTCATTGAAATGTTAGAGAGTGAACAGCTGACAATGTGCACAAGTGATTTTGTATAAGGGCTTTGGCAGGTCATTATCAGATTATTTCCTAATAAATGCCATCCAAATATACCAAATGCACCACTGAGCAATGTGCCGACCTGTTCTGGAGCACTAGTAGGTACTCAGTGCTTCTCCCAGCCCATTGTTTTGTGAGATTCCAGGGCATTGACTAAACACAGTGACTTTTGTACCTCTCATAATTAGGATAGCATGGCATTTTTTTCCATGCAAAAAGAGCCCATGTTAGGTTGCCTCTTCTTCAGTTATTTCAAACATTGATATGGATGCTACTCACATAAGCTGTGTCCTTTAAAACCAGGAAGGCACCCCAGAAGGCATCAAATAACCCCCAAAAGTATTTTTAATGGATATGATGTCTTAATGCAAACATATGACATTAAAATATCACAAGCCAGGCCTGTAGCACTTGGCATGCTTTATAGAATAACTTGATGATGGTTTCAATTGTGTGATGCAATTTTTGATGCATTTAAATAATAGCATGGAAAGAAATGTTCTTTCCATTTGGTTTGAGGACTGAGTGGTTTGCATATGCACTTACCTACCAGCTGACATCAATTAAATTGCTGCACTTCTCTCAACCACAGTTTTCTTTTTGATATAGTGGGGATTCTAATACCTACATACCACAGGATTCCTATAAGAATTAAATGCAGTACCATTAGAAAATGCATTTTATAAGACACTATAGGAATTTAATGGGTGTGTATCATCATCATCTTATTTCCAAGCAGGTATTAGTGATTCTAATGCAAAAAAAAATTCTTCTTAAATATCACTGTCATAATAAAAACAGCTATCCTTTTGAAACCTAAGAATAAAAGTTGGCAGGTGATCCTAAAGTTGAAAAACTGGAGTTCAGTTCTCCAAAATGCATGTTGAGCTTATTTTTGCTTTGAACATAGTAATGTTAAAAAAAAAAATCAAGTGATCTCTACTACCATTTTCTGCTATATATTATTTTATTTTACTTTCCCTAGCTTTATTAAAGTATGATTGACAAGTATATATTTATGGTGTATAATGTGATGTTTTGACCTACATAGACATTCTGAATGCTACATATTACAATCATGCATTGCTTAATAACAGGAATACATTCTGAGAAATGCCTCATCCTGATGTTGTACAAACATCGTTGAGTGTACTTATACAAACCTAATGGGGTAGCCTACCACACACCTAGGCTATATGGTGTAGCCTATCGCTCTGACCGACGTTGTGTATGTGTTTTGTCATTGACTGAAACACTGTTATTTTAAAGAGCACTAGTTTTCTGGGGTCCGTATTTTTCTCCGTTTCCCATTAATGGTAGACACTGGGGGTCTACCTTAGTGCTTTCTAGTCACTGATCTGTCAGAACGTTCCTGGCTAATCACTGGATTGTCTCTTCACTAACTCATAAGCCAGTTCGTGAATTCAGCAAAGGGAAGATGATGAAGTTTCAGGAGTTTTATCTGTTTTCTCTTCTCTCTTTTTTTTATATTCTGTCCTTTCATTTGATTTTTTTACTTACCTTTTTTCATTTGATGTTTATAATTACAAATATTTCATCTTAGTGACTTATATGATTTTCTACAAATAAGCTTTGGCTTATGCAAATTCTGCCAGTTGGGTCCTAGGCATGGCAAGTGCTCAGCCTTTGTGGATATATACCTCCTCACTAAGTCCAGGTCTTCTCTTCTCCTATCGAATTACATGAAACCAATTTCTGGCAGACATAATATAATGATCATTGTCTATCTTCAAAAATGATAAGGGCAAGAAAACAATTTTATTAAGGTGTCTATTCCACCAATAGACAATATGGTTTCAATTTTACTCATCTATTAGGGCATTTTGACATTTGCCAAGTGTGTATTGAGCCCTTGTTAGATGCCAGGCACTGTGCTGAAGCCAAGGTCAAAAGTAGAGGGGTGGCAAGTGAGGTGCCCAGGGTGAGTAGCTAAAGAGGTGCTCACTTGCATAACCCTTAAACATGTCTCCTTAATGTTTGTGCCCTTGGCACCTCACCCACCACACCTTCATCCCAGCCAGGTGAGCACTGAGATATAAAGGTGAAAAGACATGGTGTGGTATGCAGGGACACATGCAGAAAGGGGACAGACACTAAATGAATACAATCCATGCAAAGTGACAAAAGAAGTCATGGGGTGGGAACGAAGTACTCTGCTTGGTGAAATGCTAATATAGACTAATTTAAACATTAGTGAGATAGAGTGTTATTGGCAGAGAAACCAACTATGAGATTATGTTATTTTTTAAGGGTCTAAAATAAAGTGAAAAAAGTTAGGAGAATGAAAGTAGCGTTATGCTGCCAAACATCCAAGTTGAGTGGATGAAGTGGGTGTATAATGAAGAGGAAGGGGGGGCATTTTAGGCTAAGTCCTCAGTATTGGCATCAAGAGATGGATGGTGACTTCCCAATCAGTCCTCACCACATCAACAGAGTCCTGCTGCCCAGATGTTACTGCTGACTTCGAAGCCTTCATTACATTATGAAGCGCTTCTCAACAAAGATAAAAAGTTTGTGCCATGGTATCTTTTGTCTCCCAGAACTGTATTCCATACCTCTGAAAATCATCCTTCTCCTTTTTGTAATGAGGAAGTGGTAACATAAAAGAACAATGCTAGATTTTCTTTATTAAAAATATGAGGGGGAAAAAAAAGGACATTACATTTGTTGTTGTGGGTATTTCCAAAGAGGTAACTAAAATTTTATGGCAGCCTTGTTAGTAACTCTATAAATCACCTGACAGCATCTCTATGTTAAAATCTCTTCTGCATATAAGCAGTAAAATGAAGCACACATTGGAAATTCTGATGATTTCAAACTTCAGACTTTCTTTTAAAGTAATAACTTTAATTCAGTTCTTTCTGGCATAAACTTTTTCATCCCATTATGTCAAAAATTGTATTATCCATCCATTTGTCTGTCAGAACGTCTCCCTGTGGGGTGATAGACTCCTGGCTTCTCTACTCTAAACCTCCCCATTACATCCTGCTATCAAGAGTCACAATTTTCCACGAAAGTCTCTGGTGACTTTTGACAATGTTTTACAGAGAACTAGACCAGGAATCGCAGAGTTAAAGGAAATCTTCCATTCTGGCAATGAATATGTAATAGGCATTACACTGTGCAGTATTCCAAAAATGTAAGGTTCATTAAGTCTTTCTAAAGCAGGGACTTCTGTGTAGCTTTGAAGGAACCTGTCTTCACAATGGCATTAGCAAATGGCACTTTGGGGTGCAGAATATTAATATTGCACATTAAGGAACAAATTTGTTTAAATGCTGTATAGCTATATGTAGATGCCGATGGTCCAGAAATAAATAAAAAGTGAATAGTTGTCCAACTTTGTATGTAAATTGCCTTTTGCTTATATACATAAGAATGCTTTTTCCTCCTAAATTCCTTCATATTAACAAGCAGGAGTGTAACTAATATATAAACTAAAGTCATTCTCTTTAATGAGAATGCTAAATATTTTAAAGAAATGCACAGCTGTGAAATATTGTCAAGGGCATTTTTATACTTAAGTTTAAGAACGCTTATGACTTAACTGTTGAATTATTTAACAAATTCAGCCTGGAAGCACTATTTATGTATGTTTTTTAATGTTCTTACTTATGTTGGCTTTTCTTTGCTAAGGATTTAGGACCTTTGATTTCTGTTTATAAAATTTACATTTTTAATCTCCTATTTCTATGTATTTCCCATTTGACAGGGGCAACAATATCCAGAAGGAAGGGGAAAAAATGGAAAAATCACATGGAGCCTGAAACAAGGGCTGTACATGAGAGAAACTTAAGCCACGCTGCAAAGGGAACAAAGTCAACTTTGGAAGCCAAAAATAAAAGTCCTTTTCAATGAACCACCTGTATAACTAAAATAATAGACACAGCGATATGCACCTGCTTTCCCAGCTTTTCCCAAGGAAGCACGCAATACACAGAGAGCTGGATGGTCCTGTGCAGTAATGCAATCCTATACAATCAGCATTTGCTACTTTGAGTTGTCAGCTTTTATTTTTCACCTATATATTGTTTTTCAATTATTGACTAGCCACAGATTTATTAGAGTAACATAAAAACACATTTTTCCTCATTCAATTAACCTTGATTCAAATTTCTTAAATGCTGAAGGATTCCTCAAAGATTTGGGAGGGATTCTGAGTGGAACACCCATCAGTGCTGTTCAGGAAATGGAAACTGACAAGCAAAGGTAGGATAAGGGCAAGTTTTATTTTAGCTATTCCTATTAAATTCTACTCATGTGGTTAATAATATAAAAATTGTACAAGTGACTTGGAATGAAAATGCACCTAGAATTTGCTTGAAGCATTTGTGATTCTATAAGGACTATGTTTGGAGGAAAGGATGGGCAATTTTTAAGACTAGCATGTTTTTGTCTACTGATATTTCATTTTACAAACTATAGGCATACACATATGTATGATGTATATTATACATGTATTATACACACACACACATTTCAATATTCCTAACGGTACTGAGCCAAAATTTGTCTTCTACACTAAATCTAAAAGACACAATAATGAGGCCTCTAAGGGATGGAGCCGCAGTCATGCAGTCAGGGAAGGAACTGAAGGTTTCCATGGCTTGTTTAAACTATTAGAGGTCTTCTGGACATTAACTTTTCACTTTCATTTAGTCTATTGTTCCCTAATATGTGTTCCATGGGGTTATTAAGCTTACTTTTTTAAAGGATACCCTGGTTAAACGAACTTTGGAAATGCTGGATTAAACAAAATTCAGTAAGATATTTTCAGAGCCTTGAATAGATGATTGTGTTTTGTGAACCCTCAAGCAAAATGGTAATAACTACCATTTTCCAAACATTTTGACTAGGAATCTCTGTTTTTTTATTTTTATTTTTCCAGACAAGTGTTCTACACTCCAGGCAAGTGTTCCACAGAGCACACTTTGAGAAACAATGATTTTGTCAATAAATTCTATGCCTAGAAAAGATCTATGGAAAAGATCCTGTGTTGGGAGTTTATTATTTCAGACAATATGATTTGTTATCAAGACCACAGTTTGAAAACAGGCCTTGTCACATTTATGCTCCTAATCGTCACAGTGTCTAACATATGTATATGCCTAAGAAACAGGTATTGAATGAATGAATAAATTAATTAAACAATCTAATGATTTATACCTACGTGCATGTGTGCAAATAATTATATCATTTTATATTTATTTTATATTCTAAAGAGATTAATATACTGTTTAGAGAGAGATTGGGTGACAGTATCCCTGTCGTTTTCCAAACATTTTGACTAGGAATCCTGTCAAAATGACTGGTATCCCTCTCGCCCAATCTCTCTAAAATTCTGTTTAAGGAAAGAATCTAAAGGAAGGGGCGTTAATTTAATTGTATAAAAGATTAGAGATCAAAAACTCATCTGCTTATGTATGATGACCGCGCTACTAACTTATCATTACCAGCTGTGGGGAGGATTTTCTTTGGTATCCTCAACTTGTCTCTCTATAAAACATGCATATAACATCAACTCCATAACAGAAGGGCATAAAAGGGGTCTGGGTAAGGTTAGGCATTTTATCATTCACTGGATTATACAGGTTTATTCTGTGCAAAGCTAATGGCCTTTTAAAGACTATAGGCTCAGGTAGCTATGTATCAGGTATTGTCACCATAATCTAAAATTGACATTCTCATTTTTGAAGTCTGAAAACATACTTTTTTGTTACATAGCTTTATGGCAAGTGTATATAAAATATATCAATTTAAATTAATTTTTTGGAAGTATTAATACAATAAATGTTCTGGGATAGCTCAAGGTATTTGAGTACAGCACTGGCCAGAATTACAAATGAATGTACTAGTAAATAAATGAATGACTAAAGTCACTAAATAACTGCAAACCATGGGCATGAGGATATTTAAATGAAGAGCATTTATTTGTATTTATGCAATTTTTCCTCAAAGGTAGAAGGAGACTCATTAAGTAGAGTACGTGAGTCACCCTACTAGCTTGATCCTGCCTCCAAAATTAAAAAAACAACTTATCAAGGATCAAGAATCCATAGACTCCTCAGAAGGTATGTAGAAAGAAAACAGCCCTATGACTTCGCAGAGGAATTTGGACATGCAAATTCAGTGGGTGACACATGCAGATGGGCCACAGCTATTTCCAGCTATCCACAGCAGAGCGTTTCCCACTATTATCTCAGAATGCAATGAGCTGACTGAATAGTTTACCTGGAATGAGCTTGCTGGGCACCAGTAACTCAAGCATCAAATTTCCAGAGGTGGTGCCAAGGCCAGATGATCAAGCAGGTGTTTTACTCAAGTTAGGTCTAAGACTGAGTCTGGGAGATTAGCTATGGCATGAAAAAAAACCCTAATCACATGGGGTCTAGAGTCTGGACATCCAAAGACAAAATAAAATAAAATAAAATAAGGTTCTAACAAGGAAGAGTCACCAAGGCAAGTTCTGATATTAGAGCAGGAACTTTTCCTTCCCATCCACTGAGCTGTCAGCAATTTGACTGCAGAGATGGCTTCAGTCACTTTAAGTCTCCTCACAAAGTAACTTAGGGCCTGGCCATGGTGGTAACTTAATAAATGTTAGAAAAATGAATTAAGTTTCTTTTTGTTTAATTTCTCACCCTGATGCTGGTTAAGGCAGAGAGGGAGAAGCTGTAATTACCTTGTGCCCTTTGGGCTTCTCCAGCAAAAGAAAAATCTCAGTATTCAAAGACTAAATAAAGAGAAAGCTATGGTAACTCTCCTGAAAATAGGCACATGGCCCATGCAATAACCTTCTTCCCTGACTCTTCTCATTAGCTGGGATCTAGTCACTATCACAAATGTATTCTTTTTTCTAAAACCCAGAATTCTCTATTAACCGATAAGTCGATTCAACATATTTACAGGCCAGTGACATTCATAATGGTGCCCCTGAGGTACCCAATGATTCTAAGGAGGTTTTAGAATTGACCAACAACAATCAAAATCACTTTGGTTTAGTTTTAGTGTTAAATGTTTTTCTGGTAGTATGGGAGTCAATGGGTAATGGGTTGAATTCGTTCCAGGACTTCTGAAAGCTAACAACTGTTTAGGCCAATGGCTTTAGGCAACCATTCAGGAGCATTTCCAGAAGAAGACAAGGGGGGAATTTCACCAGAATTATCAACTACATAAAGTAGTGGTAATACAAAGTTATTTGCTATGCAGAGCATGGCAGTCATAAAAAGGTGGAAACTAGCTGATGATGGTTGGTGTCAGGGGTACAACAAGGCATCAAGGTGAACAATCCAGCAGGCGTGTGAAATACAGTAATTCTAGCATCAAACGGTAAAACGCAATCCAAACAAGGAGGTCATGATTAACAGGGAATTATTGCAGCAAGAAGTGGAATGCAGACACCAGTTTTCAATAGAGCTAGATAAGTTAGGTTAGGCAACTGGATTGATGAAAGCTAAGAAGGCAAAAAATGTTATTACAACTTACTAGTACAAAAATTCTCCTGCAGGAGCTTAGTTCAAAACTGAAGGCTAGGAACAAAAAGCAGAGTAATCACCCAGGAGCAGGGGCATAGGAATTACAAAGAGGCACAAGGAAACTTTTGAGGGTAACATGTATGTTTATTATCTTGATTATGGTGATGGTTTCATGGGTATACAAATATGTCGCAATTCATCAAATCTCATGCTTTAAACAAGTGCTGTTACTGTATGCCAATTAAATCTCAATAAAACTCTTAAAGAAATGAAGAAAAAGGGAAAAAATGGCTAAGCTTAAGCCTTGATGCAGCATTCAAGGGCTAAACAGGAAAAATGACAAAGCTGAAATTGTTAAGCGGTTGGCTTGAGGACTCAGCATTTCTTTCACCTGCTATGGTAAAATGCAGGAAAAGAGAGACACAGATATCTGACTTAGCTACTCACACATACATACATACTCACATTGCTTATGACAGGTAGAGAATTCTCATTAGAGGAAGTGGTGCCACAGTTCAAACATCCAGAAGGGTGTGCCCATCTGGGGAGGGCCCAGTGAGCTGCCTCCCAGCGAGACCTCCCATGAGGTCTCACAGGCTCACGTTTATTTCCTTCGTCCATTTACCCTGATGGACATGATGCGAAATGGAACTGGGACCATGGTTAGTAAGGGTCTGGTCTATATTTCTGACAGCCTCTGGAATCTAATTCATCACCACACCTAAGAACAGCTCCTTTGTCACTGGTAGACTCAGGAAAACTAAGCTTAGGAAACTCATTTATTTATTCATAATAAGAAATATTACTTACATTCAGACCCAAATCTTTGAGTCTGGCTGCTCACGTAGCTTTCTCCTCCAGGCTAGAGCCTCATGGTAAGATGAATACTTATTGGAAGCTACTATGAATCAGAACAAGCTGTTGGACTGCTGGTGTGTTAGACGGCATAGCCAGTCATACCCATCTCAACCAAAGCACGGCATTACCGCTCTCTCTTCCGGATGAGACTTGGATGAGCCAAGGATTACTACCATGATTCTCTTCTTTTTCTCCATTTATATCTGATTAGTTAGTTCTCTGATAAACATATTATTTGTGTAGATATGTCATGACAATCTTGCAGCCAGGTATTTCTGAATGTGAAAGTCAGTTCATTACTATGAGACTTTGCTTATCTGTGCTCTGATCCAATAGATGATGACTTTATAGCTTAATCCTCAAGAGGAATTCTTTTTTTCTTTATTTATATGTTTCTGGATAGATATCTGTAGTTCCCATATACAGACACTAGTATATATCTAATACAATTATGCTGCATACATTAATCATTCCAAAAAAAAATAATTATCAGATTCTGACTCACTGGAGACAAGAAACCATGCATATAGTAGCTGCCATAAGTCTCCAACAAGCAAAATATTTGTTTATTTGAATCATTCTGTTTTCTGACCATGATGGCAAAGTTTTTACCCTGTTATGTGAAAATGGGACATTTCAATACAGATTCATCTGTCTGTACAGCAAGCAGAGCTGTGGTTCCTTCTTTACTACAAATGCAAATCAGAATAGAGAGACTCCTTGGTGAAAATTTGCAGGACACAACTGAGGATCTTGGGCTTTGTTGGGGTCAGTAGTGAAAAACTTTGCTTCAGAAGCCTATGGAAATTAGGGGTGCTTCTCTTTGGTCTCAGTAGTTCTTTAATTCCTTATTACAATGGGACAAAAATTATAACACTCAAGAGACAGAGTCCAGTTGAAGGATTTCAGTCTCCCCTAATTCCCAAACAGGCAATATCAAGTTGCCATCCACTCTGAGTGAAGGGGTCTTCGATGGTCAGCACACTGAAACCAAAGCTGCAGTAGGTGGCTCTCCTGGAAGCAGGACTTCTACTGCCTACAGTGAATCCCTTGGATGAACAACCTGGGAACTTTCCAGCAAAGAGAGGTGAAGAGGGAAATTATTCACTTCCTTTTAGTACCTTTGCTGCGGCACAGATTGGCCCTGTGGGAGCATCCAATTACAACTTCTCTTCTCATTTTTTGGAACATGAGTTTCTCCCCAATTTATTTATCAAGGTATTTATATCAAAAGAGCAATCAATTCTGATTTCTTAAACAGGGTATTTGTAGCTATCACATGTTCTTCTTCCTTAATGCTTGTTTTTTTAAGGGGAACACAGGCCTTTAAAACACATTAGTTAAAAATGGGGATCACAAGTCCCTCCATCTTCTCTTGAAAAGTGTAGAAAGTCTCAGGTCCCATTTAAAGGATAGACCTGAAGTCTGGCATAAAAAATATTGTCATATGGACCTTGAGTCTGCCATTGTCCACAAAGGGAAGGGCCAGGCCACATGCTGGAAGCCGGCACTTACACATATGTGAAGCAATCAATTGCTTGGGCAGTTTGTTCTCTTTGGCTCTGGTGATTAGGTTGGGAGTTAAATAACCACAGTTCTCTGAGTCAAGGAATGGGGGTCATAGTAATTCACAGAATAACAAAAATTAAAGGATTTTGGAGCTTAAAGGGACACGAGGGAGCCTCTAATCCAATGATTTGTAAACTCTTTACAATATTAATTTTTTACATGAAAATCTTACATAGACCCACTACATAAAATTATATACTAATGGAACCGATCAGATGGATACAGATACCAAGGGCTCTGAAGAAAAGCAGCTTGAAAACCATAAGGTAGCATAATGTCCCTCACTCTGCACATAGGGGAATTGAGAGGCCTTCTCCAGAGTACCACACAGAGTGAGAGGCAAAGAGAAGACTAGAAGATGGTCTTCCAAACTGCTGTCCAGCACCCGCCCTGTCTCAGAAGCAAAGCTGTATTTCCAGAAAAGACCACAAGGAATGAAAGAGAACCGGTGCTTATTCTCCCTAGTCACATTATCATCCAAGTAGTACTAGTTGGGTGCATAGTATTAGTTGCAGTAAGAGCAGCAGTAGTAATGATAATAGTAACCATGGCAGTAATAGCAGCAGCAGGGATAACATATCCATAGAGGAGGTTAACAGTTGCACATTATATCATGTGCTAGCCAAAGGTAGACAGGAAAAAATATCCTCATCTTCATTTTACAGATGAGGAAACAGGTTGAGAAAGGTTAAGTGACATACCTGCTCAAGGTTACTTATACTAAGTATCAGAACTGGGTCATCACATTCCAAAAGTTGTGCTCTTTTCCCTACTCCATCATGTTGTTCTATTTTGAATATGAAACTTTTTCCAATCTTTTTCATTTCCTGAAAAACAGGAGTGAAAATCCAGCTCATCGAAGAAAATAACCATTCTGCTTGGCATTCTATCAACAGTTTGAACTTGAATAGATTCAGATTCTCTGCAAAGAGGACCTATATCAGGCTGATCAATGGAAAAAGTCTGGCAAAGCATAGAACTCCAAAAATCATCTATATAGACATTAAACATTTTCATTTAGCTTAAAATTTATAAAAGCAGGTTATTGGCCAATCTTCTGATCTAAACCTAAGCTTCATCTTTGAATCAGCTGTTTGGAGTGCAGGTTGTCTTTCTTGCATAAACCACACCCATCGTTTCCATCTGCTACAATTTCTAATCTCAGTTTCTTTAAAGTGGGGTGAGAACCAAGACACTTGCAAAGCAATCTGAATGTAAAGTGCTTTTAATTTTAATGATCTTTCCCCAATCCTTTGCAGATGTCTTCTGCATGCCTAATTCGACAGCACACTTTTTTTAGTGACTTGCGTTCATCGAGTAGTCCTAGAGTGTTCATTTCAATAACAGAGGGAGAACTCCCTTCTTCTTGCAGCCATATTTCATCAATTAGTAAATATTTAACTCAATCACACATAATAAGAACAATCTGTATAAACCCATTGGAAAACAAACATCATACTATGTGTTAGCAAGAAACGCTGTTGGTGGTGGCAGAGAGGCAAAGGTGTATTAATGACTGGCCTTCCTAGCCGCAGAATCTAACAAGCCATGGGCATCATTTGTATGCTTTAGTGTTAATAGAGAGCACTGCTTCATTACCCAAGTTTTTAGCAGAGGTCTATCCAAAGGGCTTGTCCCAAATTCTGAATTAATTGTCCCTGGTTATGTTACTTTGCACATGTACTAGGAAGCTGTTTCATTGGTACATCTTACATTTCCCCAGATGGTCTAACCAAGCTCTCAGAAAATGAAGACATTTTCTCATAAAAAAAAAATAAATAAATAAAATAAAATAAAAAAGAGAGAGACAGAAGAAAATGATTCTCCTCCTCTTCACCCACTGCATCCATAATCAATACAGGACCCTTCACTTGACAGATACTCCAAGAAATGTCACTGCCCAGAATATCAGGATGAGGAGAACAGACACTGCACTTTGAAACTGGTCAGGTATATGGTTTTCAACTTCAGGAATGCCTTGCAGGGTAAGCAAGGTGGTAACTGAAGGCACTTTAAAATAAAATGTAAATGTGACATGTTTTCAATTGGGTAGTCTTATTTCCAGGAGTGCCCTCACCCTGTCTGCAGCACACATACCTGTCCCACGAAACACAGCCAGCCCTGGGCCACTGCTGTTCACAAATTTAGATCTTTTAGGACATTAGGAGCAGCAAGCCCCCCACTGATGCTGTGGCTAAGATTTACAAGCCTCATCTACTTTGGGATGTCCTGAGTGGGACCCCAAAATTGGAAGCTTTGGTGGGCTCCTAGCATCAGAAACTGTAGAGGAAGGAGGAAGTGTGTTCAGGAAGCTGCAGTCCATCCAAATCCTCTATTACCCTCGAACTTGTCTACTTGAAAAATGGCAATATTTTTGTATGCCAGCCTCAAAGTCCCTGCTCGAAGAATGCTTGTAGCAAAGCTGTATTTCCTCTTTGAGGGTTTTCGGAAGAATGCATTTAGGTAGGAGCTAGCCTTTTCTTCCAGAAACAGCAAGGGCTATCCGTCAATCTACTGGCAAGCCGCTCATCAAGTTCACTCGACAAAGGGTTAGGGCAGCAAGCCCCCACAATAACGTGGAAACAGAAATATTACAAAGTAAAGGCTTATAAAATAATAAAAATTCTACTTACTCCAGATACCTCCCTGTGCCTTTGGCAAAATACCTTAAGCATTCCACATACGGCGGGCATTGTCTTTATAAGATGGCACCTCATAAAATGGTATTAAATATCACCAACGGGGCTTCATATTTCATCCAGCAGGGTTTAGGCCAGGCATGTTCTATATCACACATTATTAGAATGACATCTGCTTTGCAAGTTGTGTACCCAGGAGCCTACCCGGATCACTCATTTCAGCACTCATTCTTGAGGCTTCTGTGCCTTCATAATGCCTAATATGTTTAACTCATTTTGAACAGAAGTCTAAAGCCTGCCACGGCCCTCTGGCCAAAACTGTAGCTGTCAGACAACGGAGCCGGCTATCAAACGTTCCTCATTTATCATTAGTGGTGATGCAGTTGTACAGAAAAATGTGCCCACTGTACTGAGAGGCTGTCAATTGTTCCCCCCTATAAAACTCCTCTTCTCAAATAGGGACATTTCTCTGTGGAGGCCTTGCCATTACATTTCGCTCCTTTTCCCACAACACTGAATTTATAATGCAAAGAAAATGGGGAACATATATTCATCCAAATGGCTTCTCTGCTATGAAATGAATAAGGAGATCATCAATGGCTGCGTCAGTGCAGGGCTGCACATGCCATTGGGGGAAATTAATAGAATCAGCCCAGAAAGAGCAGAAAGAAAAGAAAAAAGAAAGAGAAAAATCACCCAAAGGTTTTATGCTAAGGTTGAAACTTGCCTAATAAAAGCAAGTGTCTGGTAGTTGGAATTCACCTTGGAATTGATATTTTTGCCGCCAAAGTAGGCTATGAGGGCTACAAATCTGCCTTCTGACGAAGTCTCCAACTTCTGGCTCCCCATGAGACTACTGACAGTGGTTCTTGGGGTCTTCTTTTCCCTCCTGTAAATTGTTATTCTGAAATTGGCTTCCAGGCCCAGAGGCTATCCAAACTTTTTGTTGATATTTACAGCATGCTTCGGGAGGGTCTTAATGTTTAAAGAAAGAAAAGTTGGGTACTCCGGACAATAATCCACATCATTATTATCAGGCTTATGACCACTATCAGGATTTGAAGTTCTGCCCTTAACATTTTATTTCTCCTATACTCATACAGCTGCCTCTTCCCCCCTCACATACCTTAGCCATCCCTTGTATAATTCTGCTGGGAGAAAAGAAAAAATGGACTCAATTAAATGTATCTGAGATGCCTCCAGGTTGTGCCCCTGTCTTCAAAGGGAGACTGTGAAAGTGTTTATGGTAATGATAACACATCCTCATTGACATCAAAGAGAGAGTCCTAGTGAATGCAGTCATTCCCATAGTACCTCTGTCAGAGCAGAGTTATTATCCCATTTTATAGGTGGGAGAACAGAGTGTCATGCCTGAGGGTATGGATAGAAATCAGTCCCAGAAAGAGAATGAAAGCATTGCCATGGGCTTCTGGATATTTCCCAAGTTCAAACCATTTTCCCTCTGGCAGCAACAACAAATCTCATCCTCAGAAATAAGCAAACTTTGAGATGCCTAAAATGAACCAACACGGCTGAAGTTGTTTGTGGAATGCAATAGTAAAAGTTGGTTCTCCACTTGCCCTTTATCCTCCAGAGCCCAATTCTGCTCCCTCCAAGGTGTAATCTGCCCCCAGGGATGAACAGGCTGGAACCTAACACCAGAAGACGAGGGCGGCTAATAAACAGCCCCTGGCTGAACAAACTCTCTCCAGTCTCATTTCCCTGACACCACGACCCTAGACATTCCTTACCTTTTGGAGAGTCCTGTCATTCCTGGGTAGAGAAAGGAGTCAAGACCCGCATGGCCCAGGTAAACTCTGTGAGTAACTACATAAACTCCCTTTGATATCCCTTAAAACCCATCCTGGCTCCACAAGCTTTTACCCCAAGTATGCCCATATTTTCTCATCTGTAGACTCAGGGTCTTCAACCCATTTTTTCTCCTTGCCACACCTGTGTCACTCCATTTCCAGAATTCTTCCTCTTTTTCTCTTCCAGCTGTTTCCAGGAGCTCGTACATCACTCACTGAACAACGTCTTCTCTGCCGCAGTGATGTTTTTCTCTCCAAAACCATACTTTACTACAAAACACTGGGCCTGGAAACACATGATGATGATCTCTCCTCTATGGTCTCAGAAACGTCTCCAGTTTCCCTAATCTTCTTTAATTTTCTCTTCCTTTCGTCTCAATCACCCTTCATCCTTTTTTACCTGCTTGCTCACAGTGGTCCAGGGTTATGCATATAAAAGATGTTCTTTATCCAAGCTTCACAGGGAATTTATGGTTACTCATGGAGCTATTCTACTGAAGACTGGACCAACTTTAATATTTGTCTTAGATTCTTTGGCACTGTGCATTCCAACTCAAGGCTAGCAACTTGGCATCACAACTGAATTGCAGATAAATTAGCCAATTCAATTTAATTCAAAAAGTGCTACAGTACCATGTAAGTCCTTTACATTGAGGATATATAGGACACTATCCTTCCCCTTAAGGAGTTTAAACAGTCATTTGGAGAGATGCGAAGAATGTCTGTGAATTTGATATCTAACACTGCAGAGCATTCAAATAATAAGAGTCTATAAAACAATAAAAGGTCATGAGAGTGGACTAAGTAGATGAGAATGGAAAGAAAGCACTTAATAGAGAACATGAACTTGTTCTAAACCTGGAAGGCACTGGAGGAGTTGACAATGAGAAAGGATGGTGGAGGCCTTTTCAGGTAGGAGTGACAGCAAGGATCAGAGGCTGTGAATTACATCATTGCCTTTAAGTCATTTGGAGAAACAGAAGAGAAGAATTCTGTATTCTGTCAAGTTTTTTGCTCATTACCTCAATCATGGCTTGGATGAAGCTTCTACCTCTTTTTTTCTGCAACCATCCTCTTTCTCATTGGTTAAATCACATAAAGTTGAAGAACCAAGTAGTAAATGAATTTCCAATGGGCCAGTGGTTCAGGGAAAAAGGAATGCACTTTTGCTAGGGCAATCAGCAGGGCAAGGGTATGGTAACTCTAGTCACCACTACAGATTGCCAGGGAGCAATGAAGGGTGAAAGGGAGGGTTCATGGGCCTCCTGAGAGCAGGAACAACATCACATCTTTGCCATAAATATCTATCACTTCCTTTCTGGTCCATGGAGTTTTCTAAATGAAGCCAGTCCCCTACAATATTGTCATAGCAAGGTTTAGGGAAGATGCTCATTACCAACTAGATAATCCTGCATGAATGTCCAACTTCAACAAAACCTTAGACCGTTTTGTTTTCACTGATGTTATTTCTCTGAGTTGTTTCTCTCAGTGTGTGGCCTCCACTGCCCAGAGCTTTGCTCTCCAAGGTCTGTTTTGGGAAGAAAAAGAAACAAATCCATGTTGAAGTGCTCAACAAAAGGGTGTTTATGTGAATAGGAGATTATTCCTAAATTCAAAACTCAGAATGCATCCAAAATACATCTGTAATGCTGGGATTTTAGACACTGTTAACAAGTTGACAGAATGGTTGTTTCATGTTTGTTGGGAGAGAGGGAAGGGGAGAGGGCTTTAAGCTGCCCTTAAATCATCCTATATGAGTAACACTCAGTCTAAGTTCAGCCTTTATTTCAGAACTCATCTTCACATGAGGGAAAGATCTAGAATATTATGTTTCATGAGGACAAGGATTTTGTCTGATCATCATACCCCGAAATTCCAAAGCTATCAGATAGTTTACGTTTAGCAACTCACTGACCAGGCTCCCTAAGCACTCCAGGCTGGGCTCTTTGAAGGGTGCTTTATACTAGCCCTAAGAAATATAAATTACAGGCTTCCTTGGCCTCAGAAATTCCTCCATCTGTCGCATGAGTTTTCTTTGTGCCTTCCTGCAATCATTTCAATTTCCATGACAGAAGAAAAAAAAAAGATAAAGGAAAAAAGAAAGGAAAAAAAAAAAAAAAGAAGCCCGTGGTCTGTACCACAACTTGAAGTTTCATTTAATGTAGATTTTGATGTGTGAACCATACAATAACCCCAAGATGGAGGTGTATTTTTTATATTGAGGGTAAGAGACCAATTAGTAGCTCTAACTCCTTAAGCAGACGGTTATCATATGATAACAGAGGTGCCTGTCCTATCTTTTGCCATTAGAAAGTCATCTTTTTCTAATATCTTTCTCTGAAAAGCAAGGATATTATGCAGACAGATTGCATGGCTTAGACACCTCTGCAAAGTTAAGTTTATAGCAGGACACGTGGAGCCTGAGCATCTTGTTCTTGAACTACTAGTCAGATTCAGCTCCTAAAAACTGGCTTCAAGATAAAATATATGAATTCCAGGTGCAGATAGAGAAACTAAGCTGATAAAATGTTTAGGTTTTAGGCCCAAACCTTCCCAACATCTCAAACCCAAAATGGTTGGCATACTACAGTTCACCCTCAATTACTTGCAAGGGATCCTTCTCTTCTGTGGCTTCGAAACTCACAATATAAGGGAAGTTACATGGACTCGGAGTAGAGGGACTTGATTTGAATTTCAGCTCTATGCTTTACAAGCCAGGTAACCTGAATCCTTTTGCTTGAACTTCTCAGCCTGTTTCCTGTCCTGCAAAACTGAACTAATAATCACAGCTTTAGAGAGAGGTGAAGATTAAGTGAAATTGCAAGTGAAAAATCACAATGCCAGGCACTTTCAGCTTCCCCTCAAAGCACAGGGTGGGAGAAACAGCATCACACTGAGCACTGACGGAGAAGCTAAGGGTCAAAGTATGAGATGTTCTGGGTACTCTTGTCTTCATCTTCAGTGCAGTTGCTAAGAGCACTAACTCGCTAGTCTGATACATGTAGGTTTGATCTGTGGTCCCACCATTTGTGGGGTATGTGAGCATGGGTAAGATTCAGAACTATTCCTAGCCTTACTGCCCTCCTGTGTAAAGTGGGGCAATACTTATCTTGTTCATAGGATTGATGTGACCATTAAAGGAGACAATTTGCATAATGAGTTCAGCAGAGGGTCTGGCCCATGATAAGCATCTTCTCCTCTTTCCCTTCTTCCTTCCCTTCCCCCCTTCTCTTTTTTTCTTTTTCTTCCCTTTTTCCTCTTTACCTCCATCTACTCTTTGATGTACTCTAAGCAGCTATCACTTTCAATGATCCAGAACAAACTGTACCACAACTTCTTCCCTGAAGACTCCCAACTTGCACCTGTGCCCAGAGAGTGAAGTGCCACAGTATCTTAATAAAGAAATAAAGACAGAGGGAAGTCTTAGGACCTGGCCAGGAGTTTGCCAAGCCCTGGTTGGTCCTGAATTCAAGTTCTTTCCCTTTTGCTGGCCCCAGCCATTCATCAGAAGAGTGAGGAAGTGAGTCAGGATCTCCTACAGTTCCAGCAGACTAAGGCTTCGTGGAGAGCTCTCACCTGTCTACTCATGCAGTCCCTTCTTCTGAAATTCCTTCACCTCTCTGGCCATGAACATCCCATGCAAGGATGAAATTTGAGCTCAAAATTTAATACAAAATTTAGTACAAATTGTAGCATTGTACTACTTGCCAAATGTTTACCAAATAAATAAATGCACATTGAGAGTGAACCACTCAAACAGGATTTACTGGGAATCTGCCCTGGTCCTCATGACTTTGTACAGTCTATCTTGGTCTCTCAATCTTCTGAATTTTGATGGTCCCATAGTGCATGCACTACCATTTAACATTTAATTTTTCCACCAGCTTCATTAAAACAAAAACTTTGATTTAATATTAGTCTTAATGGCTTCCTAGCCTAGTACCTAGTACTTTATAGGTGTTTCATAAAAAGCTTTTAAAAACTTGAGTGATTAAATTACTGAAATGTTTAACTTATAAGAAAATTTCAGCTAGCTGGATAGTAGATCGGTGAACTATTTAAAAAGGCAAATAATTTTGCACTTTTTAAACGTTCTGTACTGCATTTAGTTAGCACTGGGTACAAATGTAGTGGGTACTCAAAAAAATATATGTTAGTCCTTATATTACAAACTTTATCTCTGCATTTACAATGAAATTCTTCTGAACAACTCAAGTACAAAAGAATGATCGTCACAAAATCACAGAGCTAGAACTGCTCCTAAGGCCTAAGAGACAAGAACCATCCTTTTAAATGATTCTTGGAAAGACTGTAGAAAGAAAGTGACTCTCCAACTGTTTATTTAAAAAGTGACCCAAGGCCCATATGCTTATAAACAAGCAGTTCAGAAACCCGTTTCCTCACCACCATGAGGAACTTTCCTCTATCCCCAACACGCACACATGTTCCACCCTTTGAGGACTTGCCTCCTTCCCTTGTTAAGTGTTAGAGATGTGTGGGGGTGAGGGAGGAAGGGACAATGAATTTTTTACCTTTAGCCCTGTACCTACTCTTCTGCTACTCCTTCTTTATCTCATTCATCAGTGTTCTTTTTCAACAATTGACTTACACCAAAGCATGTGCTACGAATAGGTGTCCTACTTCTCAGGAATTAGTCCATTCAAAATAGCCCTGAAAAATATCCTGGCCTTTGCTGGAGTAGACACAGGTCTTTGACAATGTGGAAGTATCAACCCTGCTTATTCTTGGTCTGCAAGCACAGTCTGCTTTTCTTCATTTTGTTGGAGGACACAAAAACTCAGTGTCTCTTTAGTGAAGAGTGAGATCCTGGGACATGGAAGTGCCTGTCTCTGATTAGATACTGAGGAAGAAAGTCCATTGATTGACCTGCCCTCCATAACCTAACATTTGAAAGAAAATCCCTGAAGGGCCACACCTCTAAGACTGCTAGAGGCCATCCTCCCTCGGGTAAGGCAATTACAAAGCATACATGCAATGAAAATCACAGCACTTTTTATCCCTTTCCACATCTGTTGAAAGCCAGCTGAGCATTCAAGGGGTTAAGCCAGGATCAGCCAACCAAGGAGGCCAATTCTGCCTGTGCCTACCACCAGTCAAGTCTGTTGCTGAGGGCTTTAGACAGCTTGTACTTTCAATTGTGCACAATCATTTGTTAAAAATAATCACTCCAAGTTTATAGTGGCATCAAACTGATCATTTGAAAGTGAGATTGCTTCCCCAGTTAACTTATCAATTCCTTATCTTTTAGGGTGGAGACACATAAAGAATATATGAGCAGATCAATAATTGAGTTTCATTTCTTTTTTTCTTTCTTACAGATTATAGCTCTTTTTTCCAGAAAATTTTCAAATATATCAAACAATGAATGATTCATATGAGCTTTTTTTCTTTCCTATCTGGGATTACTTAAGATTTGATGGGTACCATATTCCTTTGATATATATGCACATAGATACCTTTCTTGAATAATTGCTAAGTGCCAGGTATTGTGCTAAAGGCTTTCAACATATTCTCTCATTTTGGTCATGGTTTGTTTCATCTTTATAGGAGGCTAAAGTAGAAGAGTTGGCCCTTTAATGCTGCTCCTAAGTTTTATTTTTCGGCTACAATTAGGCCACTTCTCATCATCTCCACCCAAGGCTGATAAGCTTTCAAATAATGTATTTGCCATATTTCTTCCCATTATTAAACTCATAGCTGTGTGAAGAAAATCCCATTAAATAGCACTTGTCATCGTTGGCCCTGCTTTATCCAGGTATCAAGCTAGATGCACCACACAATGATTTCAAGAGTTGCCAGCCGCTCTACCTGTGAGAGTACTAAGATGATAACATGACAATGAGGCTAAAGCCTGAGGTAAAAATCCTCCATTCACACCTTTCTCTGTCCCCCTACCCATCCATCTACCCATCTGCCATCCATATATTTGTCAAAAAACAGCTGAATGGCTACTATGTGCCATTTCTGCTTTCAATGATCCTCCTGGCTAGGGCAAGAGGAAAACATGATGAAAACTAATACAACATAAGCCACAATAAGGAAAAGTTACATGAGAAAGAACAGATCAAGGAATGGTTGATTCTTACTGAGGAGACTGGGAATGTTTTCACAAAGACTAGGCAGAGTCTTAAAACTTCAAAGTAACACTTATTGATGTGCTCCAAATGAAAAAAGCATCCCATGTTCAATATCCAATAGACAGTATTTGAATATATAAAAATAGACAATATGTGAAAATATTAAAAAGCACAAAAATAAAAGTCCTTTACAATTTGGCCATCATTTCTTCTTCTACTAAAGTACATTACACAAAATCTAAGTCTCTTTCTCCATGTTTCAAATCCTAGCCTCCAAAGGGTCAAAGGTACAATCCATCTGATTTCAGACTTTTAATTTGCTCTTATATAAAGACTTATAATTTGCTCTTTACCCTCATCCAAACATACACAGAGCTTAAAACAACTAGCTCTAGAATCTAACTTGCTGGCTCCTAATCTCAGCTCAATCACCAACTGACTATGCAACCATAGACTGGTTATTTAACCTCTCTGTGTCTTATTTTGCTAAGATGCAAAGTTAACAAACGTGTATGTTGTAGGTGTATTTTAAGAATTAAACACAAAAATAAATATGAACAGTTCCTGGACCATAGTAAGCTCTCAATAAATATAGTAGTAGTCATACATATAAATATAGAGACATATACTTTGTTTCAAATATAGAGACATATACTTTGTTTCAAAAAGTAAAATCAAGCATATATATTATACTGTGTATGTTTTATAATTAAGAACTTATGTAAATTTTCATAAAATAGTCCACATTGGTCAATTTGATTCTCTTTTCAACTACTATATTATAAGATAATTCCAGAATTTATTTAACCAATTCAGATTGTCACGATAAAAACCTTCTACCTATATTTACATGCGTTTCTCTTAATATTTGTGTAGGACAGTGATATAGTTTGGCTGTGTCCCCACCCAAATTTCATCTTGGATTGTAGCTCCCATAATACCCATGGGAGAGATCTGGTAGGAGGTAATTGAATTAAGGGGGGCAATTTTTCCCATGCTATTCTTATGATAGTGAGTAAGTCTCACGAGATCAGATAGTTTTATAATGTGAAGCTCCCCTGCACATCTTCTCTTGCCTGCTGCCATGTAAGACATGTCTTTGCTCCTCCTTTGCCTTCCATTATGATTGTGAGGCCACCCCAGCCATGTGGAACTATGAGTTCATTAAGCCTCTTTTTCTTTAATAAATTACCCAGTCTTGGATATTTCTTCACAGCAGTATGAGAAGGGACTAAGACAGACAGATGTGTGCAGAACACCTAGAAATATGGTATCTCTGTCATAATGTGTATATATTTAAATTTTTCATTAGAGATTAACAAATTCACTTTCAGTAAGTTTGCACAATTCAAAATCTTACTGATTCTATATGACAGAACCCATTTCCAAAGCCATTACCAATGGTGACTTTTTAAAAATAGTTTTATTTGCATGTATTAAAGTATTTGTGAAATGAATGAATACTCATTTGTGGGAATTATCTGTGTGAAGGATCTTAAATGGTATATGGTACATCAAAATTTAAATAAAATATTCTAACTAATGAGACATATTCTCATGTTTACTGGTCATGGCTTAGTATTCCTTGAAATTCTTATCTTTTTCCTTTATTTCCATTTTATTTTATTTTCTAATTGATTTATGGTCTTTATATGTTTGACATATTAATCCTATAAGAAACAAGCAAATATGTTCTTGTCCTTTCTTATTACTCAATTTAATGTTGAGTAGAATTTTGATGGGAAGAAGTTGGTAAGGAATTTCAAGGAAGGAGTCTCAAGGAGAAGGAACAGCATCTACAAAGACACATAGCTTCTAAATGGAAGCTAGACTCCAAAACGTTGAGTAGAATTTTGTGGCTGAAAAGTACAGAGATATAAAACTAGAAAAGTATTCACATATAATCAGCCTTGAGTGCCATCCTAGGAAAGGTGAGCTTTATTAGGAAGGCAAGAGGAAGCCACCAAAAACTAAACAGCCAAAGAGTGACAGAACCACACTAGGAGTCCTTATTGTGGGTCAGTGTTCTTAAACTGTTTAGAATCAAGACAAAACCACCATGTTGCCAAGTTCTGCGTGGAAACTCCAGTCATCATTCAGTTCTATAGGAAAAGTGGTCCCTAGAGTTGTATAATGCAAGCGTTGGTCAGGAATCCTCTGGAGAGTCTAAAGAAAGTCAAGAAATCTCAGTGGAATTTACATTCAAAAAAAAAAAAAAACCTTTGCATTTAATGTCGAGTTTCAGAGCTACAATAAAACCCACCCACTAACCTTTTCAAGGCTCAGTTACTCAAGATTCTGAACCCCCGCTCTGAGGCTTTTATGCAACACTGGAATTTACTACTCATGGAACTTCAAACTACCATACGGTTAGCGTTAAAACAAACTTGCATATTTAAAATTTCTATCTTGAGGCCATGGAAATGCACTCCGTAAGGCCAAGCCTTTCCTGGACAGCATTTTAAAGCAGTGATGTTCAATAGAAATATAATGCAAGTTACAAATGTGAGCCACAAATGTTAAGTACAAGGTTTCTGGTAACCACATAAAAAAAGTAAAAAGGAATAGATAAAATTAATTTTAATAATATATTTATCTAACCTAATACATATATAATCATTTCAATATGTAATCAGTATGAAATGTTATTAATTAGATATTGTACAATTTTTTAAAATTATAAGTCTTTGAAATGTGATGTGTATTTTATACTGACATTGCATCTCAATTCAGACTAGTCACATTTCAAGGGCTCAACAGTCACCTGTGGCTAGTGGCTACCATATTGGACAGTACCATTCTGAATCATCTCTCTTAATATCCTTTTCTCTAAATTAAACCCATTTCCTTCCCACCGTATTCATTTAAACCGAATTAGGCCACAATAAACCTGCTGATTCCCATGTCCCATCAAACTTTCTTCTTAAAAATTCTTATTATATTATGAATGTACAATAGTCAGTTTTCTCTCCCTAAGTCATTTTACTTTACACTTGGCATCCCATTACAGATGGAAAATGTTAATCTAGTTGGGGGAAAAAAATCAAATTTCAGGGAAGAATAAAAAATAGGGAATAGAGAGAGATCCAAGATGGCCGACTAACAACAGCTCAGGAATGTAGCTCCCAGTGAAAGTGCAGAGAACGAGTGGACGCCGCACTTTCCGACGAGTTTTTGTTGCCCACAGACCGGGAGATTCCCGGCGGAGAAGCCACGCGGGTCGCCGGCGCAACTCTTTTGGCCGGCGCGGCTGTTTTGCCGGCACCCAGCGCGGACCTTCCCGGTGCGGAGTAAACGGGACGGACGGGCTCGGCTGGTCCCATCCCCACAAGGAAAACATCAATTGGAAGCGCTGAAGACGGAGAGTTTCACAGCGGGCGCAGCGAACCCAGGAAGAGGGGAACCGGCGTCCGCCAAAGGAAAACTAAGAAACAGAAAAACTTCATCACCGGGCGGAGAGAGATCCAAAATGGCCGCGTAGCAGCAGCTCAGGATTGTGGCTCGCAGTGAGGTCGCAGAGAGCGAGGGGACGCCGCAGTTGTAGACGAATATTTGATGCCCACGGACTAGGAGATTCCTGGCGAGGGAGCCACGCAGGTCGCCAGCGCAACTCTTTTGGCCCGTGCGGCGCTTCTCGGTGCGGAGTGTGCGGGACTGGGTGGTGCCCTTTTGGTCGGGCGCGGCCGGTCCCATCCCCACAAAGAGAACAACAATTGGAAGCGCTGAGGACTGAGAAGCACAGCTGAACCCGGGAAGGCCCAGCTCTGTAGGGAAGGGGCGCCCCCCGAAGGAAAACTAAGAAACAGAAAAAACTTCATCACCAACAAGCCGGACGTCCACTCAGAGACCCAATCTCAAAGTCGGCAATTACAAAGACGACAGGTGGATAAATCCACAAAAATGGGAAGAAACCAGTGCAAAAAGGCTGAGAAC